>PVJN01041511.1:0-18721 GCA_004026805.1 Lasiurus borealis
GAGGGCTGGCCAACCTTAATTGCTCTGAAAGGTCAGAGCTGATTACTCTTTGTTTACTCGAAACTGTCTGTATCATGCTAATTTCTGTTAGTTCCTGCCTAGAGGCTAGGAGTGTGTCCCAAAGCCTTAATAAAAGGAAGTAGAAGGCCAGAGCAAGGCGGTAGTCCTTCCCACTAGAGGAAGGCTCCCGCCTGGCCCCCCAATATCGCCAAATTAATATTTTCTAGTCTCTTATTTCGTTTGCGTGCGGCCTCCTTCAGAACCCGAACCCTGACCCGGGAACCCTGAACCACGCGGGACGTGGAAAGAGGTTCCCACAGGCATTTACATTAACAATCTGAAAATAGAGATGACACTGAAGCATCCATCTTATATAAAAACTGCTGTTTGAAATTTTAACCTTGCTATTGGCTTCTGTAAATGCTTGTTTGCTTAAATAATAAGGAAAATGAGACTATTCTCACTTCAGAGAGGTCATTCAACCTTCCCTGGACAAATTATAAGTGCTGACACCAGGCCAGGCCCTTGGTTGAGATCTCAATGCCTCAGCACATAGGGGCCCTTTAAGAACTTGGAAAGAGGCAAGTAACATCCCATATTTGATAGATAAAGAAGGTAAAAACATAAATATGAAAAATTTCTGCATGGGGCCCAGAATTTGAGAAACATTTTCCTCTGGACCTGCATTTAATAAACGTAACTCCAAACTCTCTGAGCATGGTTTGATTATTCTGGTTTTCTGTAACATTTTTTGGTTCCCTGAGACACCGGGAAAACCAACCCATACTTGGCTTTTTAGCCTCTGGTGAGTGGACTGGGTTTGGAGTCCAGGGGAGTCGGATATGCCTCTGGGAGGTACCACTCTGCTGATTTAGCAGAATTGAACAGGGGGATTCCAGGCCCTCCCAGACCTCAGCCCAGGACCCAGCCGGCATCTGGAGAGAGTGGAGAGACACTTCTGGACCTGTCAACAGAATATGTAAGGAAGGGGCCCCGTCTGTTTGGCTCACTCCAAGGAGTGGAAGGGGGAGCTTGATCACCTCCCCAGAAGCTGTAGCTTCCTCAGGTAAATTAATCAGGAATCAGGTGTCAGGTAGACTGTTTAAATTGGGTAAATAACTGGTAGAAGTAAAAACTTGGACTAGCTAGTATATAAATATGAGACTCTAGAGGTGAGTGAATTCAGATTCTATTAAGGAATTATGAGTTGACTCTGATGTTTGTTTATGTGTAAGACTAGCCACTTTGCTACCAGTAAGAGGGACTGGACACAGTCTTAACTCCAACTCCTCTGGTAGGTTCTCACCAAGACATTGGTTGAGAATTCTGTTCTGGGGCATGGGTGCTGGGAGTGCCCCCAAGCCTGTCTGGGGAGTTGCGCGTTGTTTTGTTTATATGTTCAGCTCCAATCTGGGCTAGTCTTCTGAGAGAGTGTGAGTATGGATGTTTGTCTGTCTTGGAATAATTACCTGTTCATAAACTGGTTTGTGTGAGGCAGAACCTACTTTGTGCCTTCTGGCTGAACACAGGAGAGTATTTGTTATCTCCTTCTATTATTTAATTTGTTTAAAGATGGGGTGGGCCTGCTGTGACAGAGTGCAAAAGTCTTTAGCAGCTGCTGGAATTCTTTTTCTGAGTTTTTGCTCTCTGTCAGAGAGGGAATCAGCCCATTTAGCTAATAAAAATTCCTCTCTAATTTTGTATAAGTAAGGGTTTCAGTTTTTCTGACCGTGGAAAAAGCAGCAGCAGCAAAAAAAAAGCGGGGAACAGCAGACATATACCTGATACTAGAGCTACCCCACTGCTGCCCAGTGTATAATGAGCATTTTACAACAAGCAGTGTAAGACTTAGGCCTTCAGCTTGCTGGCTACGACAGTTAAACCAAAGGCTAGTGACTGCTTCTGGCCTTCTGGCAGCCCAAGAAATATAGCAGTGAGCCCAGGATTTGTAAAAGCAGCAGATAGTTCCCTGTTTGCAAATTTACTGAAAGGGTTCAGTACCTGTTGCTGCTGGAAGAGGAGGGGCTGAGATGCCTTTCCAGTGCACCCCCTTAGAAGAGGTCTAGTTGCTGCTCTGCCACAAAAGGGACTGGCAGGAAGACAAGGGGCCTAATACCCAAGGCATTGCCAGAGAAGCGCTTTGCAATAATGCAAAGCTGTTTTAACTCCAACTCTGGCTGTTTTGGACTGGCAGCTTAAAGTCAAAGAGCAAAAGAAAGGCACTCTCTCTGGACCGGGAGCCTTCAGGACTTTGAGATTCTCCAAGAGAGGGGTCTGACTGAGGGATGGCAGAGACCTTGTTGGGTTGGAAGGATCTAAGGCCACATGTTAAACTTATAAATTACAGCTTTCTAGGCAGATTTCCAAGCCCAGTTATGTAGGG
Source organism: Lasiurus borealis (assembly GCA_004026805.1). Lineage (NCBI taxonomy): Eukaryota > Metazoa > Chordata > Mammalia > Chiroptera > Vespertilionidae > Lasiurus > Lasiurus borealis. The sequence continues at coordinate 2,384 of PVJN01041511.1, forward strand.
GTTAAGCTGCCTTTTACAACAAAACAACTTTCTCCCATGCCAGAATAAATTTTAATTAGACAGGCCATGTTTTTGGCTAGAAAAAAGAAATGGCCACCATGTACAGCCCTGACAGTGGCCTGCAGAAAACTGTGTAATAGACTTAGATGATGCCCGCATCTTCATGGACATGATTCCAGAAAGACAAAGACAATTTTGCTTTAGTTAGAAGGTCAAGAATAGAGCTTAGTCATCTCCCTAAGATATTTGTATAGCCCTACCATGTGTCATATATGGTAGCAGAAGATTTGGCTGCCTAAGGTGGCCAGAGTGTCAATATTGTACTTCATTGTGTTAATAATATTGCATTAACCTTACAGATTTGAATGCAGTTGCCAAAAGGGAAAGTGCCCAAATGGGCAAAAAAAAAAAAAAAAATACCCATCTGGGTTTGGTCTCTATTAAAAGACAGTTGGCAGCCTATATACTGTCTTGTAGGCCTGTGTGGCCATACCTATGTCAGGTGTGGCACAAACCTCAACTTTAGGAAACTGAGGAAGGTCTGTTTTGAACAGAGGTAAGTGGTGAGTACCAGCCCTCTGATACAGGGATTACAGACCCTGTGAGGTCCTGTGACATGTGAGACCCTGTAAAGCATTAAAACCCCCTTAGTCCTTTCTCAGAGAGCATGTAACCCCTAAAACAGAGGCCATATGAAATTTTAAGGACATGTTAAGTAGGGGGAACCCTACTACTAGGACAGCTATTATTGTCTATTTGAATATAGACACATTTTGAATTTTTCCTTGTCAATTGAAGACCGTTATATGACTCTGAAAAATCGATAGAAAGGACTGACAAGGAAAATCAGAAGATCTTAAAGCAGGTCAATATATTTTTCTCCTTATATAATTGCTCTTAAATTTGGCAATGCTTAATAAATCACCGCAATACATTTCTTTGCATAAATTCAATAAGACCAGTTTCCAATAGTGGTTTTATTGAACAGAAACTTTGACTGGAGTATCATGTTTTAAAAAGCCCTGTCTGAACTCTGAAAACTTGAAGCAATAAGAGTGCCACGGAAAAGCCTGGTATTCTGCTTGGGAGCCCTGAAAATGGCTGGCGCTGGAGCATCAGGCCCATGCCCTATCATCACTGGTGGTTGGTCAGAGTATAAGTGGAGCAATAAGGACACCTCTGTGCTCCTGAAGAACCCCCAAGCACTCTGGGCTGCAATGAGTAGAAGGGCTACTGAGATGGGCCTTAAAGCCGAGGATAGAAAAAAAAACTAAGATGGCGGCATAGGTGAGCACTCAAACTGCTGTACTACACAATGATTTCAAGACTACAACTGAAAGACAGAACCGACATCATCCAGAACCACAAGAAAGTTGGCTGAGTGAAAATTCTACAGCTAGAAGGGAAGAGAGGGGCTCATGGAGACTCAAAAGAGCTGCAAAAAGCTGAGGTACAAGACACACACATGGAGAGAGCAGGTGCCGGAGTGCCTGGCTGGCTTCCTCTGGCGGGAGGGAGACAGAAACTCCCAACTGCACAGAATCCCTTATCCTATGGCATTGAATCCCAGCTCTGGGAAAGACTCATATGGGTGGAATTTGGACCATAAAAAGGGAGACGTCCATGGAAATTTAGGGGAGCCACAAAAGGGCAGGAGTCTAAGGCGCACACACTAATGTGCGCAGACAGGATGGGGTGCTGATTGTGCCACTGGCTTTCTCTACCTGGAAAGGAACACCTCCACATCAGTCAAAGTCAACAGAATCCCAACGTGGCTTCATCACACCCAGCTTAAGCAGCTCAGGAAAAATAAAGAGTCCACAACTGTTAGGACTCTCTAAAGATTATTCCTGGCCCTTATTCTGGGCCCTTGTGTTATAAGTAGGCCCACTAACTTTATTAGATAGAAAATTAAAATTATATTCCTCAGGGGTAAATATAACACCCATCTTGACAATAACCAAGAGTCAACGATTTGATTCATACATAAAACCAGTGGGGAATGAAGCATCTATCTTACATAAAAACTGCTGTTAGAAATTTTAACCTTGCTATTGGCTTCTGTAAATTCTTGCTTGCTTAAATAATAAGGAAAATTAGACTATTCTCACTTCAGAGAGACCATTAAACCTTGCATGGACAAATTATCTGTGCTGCCACCAAGCCAGGCCTTTGGTTGAGGTCTCAAGACCTCAGCACATAGGAGCCCTTTAAGAACTTGCAAAGAGGTGGGAAATATCCCATATTTGGGAAACAAAGAAGGTAAAAACATATACAGAAAATTTCTGCATGTTGGGGCCCAGACCTCTGGACCTGGATGTAATAAACGTAACTCCAAACTCTCTGAGCATGGTTTGATTATTCTGGTTTTCTGTAACACCACAGAAAACTTCTAGTAATTTAAACATTTATTATCTATCTTCTTGTCTGTATCTAAAACTTATTAGTACACGTTATTAATACAAGTTACATGAATTTATTTTTATCAGACCTTGGTAAAAATTTTACCTTAAATCTGGCACAACAGGTAGAATCATAGGAATGACAGCTGCATCACAAAATTAATCTACAATTTTGATTAAAGGGTGGAAAACTGTTAGCAAGGTAATCAGGAGTTCATCTACCTAGGCACACAGACTAGAACAGCAAGGGTTTGCTGTGAAAAAAAGAATTAGTGTATTAAGATTGGTATCATCCAGAAAACTGTGAGTTCATGTTCCCAAGAACCTGAATCTCAAATGGTTGACAGACAATAGTTTTTTTACAGCAAAAATCACATACCATCAGGAGTAAAGAGTTTGGATTTGTGGGTGAAATTGATTAGTCAAGAATGAGGTAAAGGCACTAACATATTTTATGCCTTGGGCTCAGCTTTGGCTTCTCTCAGTCTCATGGGTCGTGGCCAGGAGGTAGTTCTGCATTAGTGCTCAAGAGCTGAAACACAACTTAGGGCAAGTTGATCTTTAGCTTAAGAAAATCCAAACCTTGTGGCCACTAGTCAGGGCCTGGCCATCATTTCTTGCTTTCAGAGGCAGATATTAAATATAAGGGAAAGGGCCAAGGCTCATGGAGTATGCTGTGAAGAAGCTGAATTGAGTGCCATGGCTATATGATAAATATAAGTTTTACACTAAATCAGGACCCTGGGTTTCAATAGGAAGGTTGTAGAACATGTCTGCAAGAATGTTGTCTCCTCCGGGATCTTGAATCCACAGGCCCACATATCACTGGGATTATGGCCCGAATGTGGTTTAGAAGATGCCACCCTGAAATATGGAAACCTGCCAAGTTGAGTATTTTAAAATATTTTTAAATATATTTTATTGATTTTTTTACAGAGAGGAAGGGAGAGGGATAAAGAGTTAGAAACATCGATGAGAGAGAAACATCGATTAGCTGCCTCTTGCATGCCCCCTACTGGGAATGTGCCCACAACCAAGGTACATGCCCTTGACCAGAATCGAACCTGAGACCTTTCAGTCCACAGATTGACACTCTATCCACTGAACCAAACCAGTTTCAGCCAAGTTGAATATTTTAAGCTAAAAGAATCTGAGCAAACAGAGAAACAGGAAGGTCACTCTGACCTCCCTTGCTCTTATTCTGTTACTAAACTCAAGAGGCTTACCACTTGGGGTGTTCATTCACGAATCAGGAATGGTTGTCACAAGGTAGTTTTATTTACTTGCATCAAGCAAAGGAGACTGGGAATTCACATCCAAAATGCTGTCTCCTGGGAGGGAGGCAGGCTTAGCCACTGCTTATTTACAGTGTAAGTCAATTACATGTTGATTTCTTCTTTGTAGTTGGCTATATTTATCAGGGGGAGTTCTTGTCAAGCTCATCCTGTTTACAGTTACATCTGCAAAATACTGTGCTACATTTTCATGTTCAGCAAGAATGCATTTAGTAAGAACTGTCCATACCTTGAGACTCTTCACCTAACAGTTCCCTAAAAATAGGCACTAAAACCTTCATGTGAGGGAAGGGGCATCCTTATCCCTGAACACAAAGACACCAAGAAGAATCCTAGCAAGCCAGTTTGCTAAATTTTCCCCAGTCAACTATACTTACTTCCCACTCTCTGTCATATTTTATAGGACTATACACTCTTCAATAAAGCTAGCATAAAAAATGCTCAGGCAGGTCTAGCAGTTTCTTTGTATGTACAGTATCTTAATTTACTTATGGCACCTCTTGTGCCACATAATGTTAAAATTGTTAAATGAATGTGTTTAAAATAAGTGTGTTAAAGAAATGTATGTGCTTTTTCCCTGTTAATCTGTCTTTGTCAATTTAATTTTCAGAACCAGCCAAGAACCCTAAGAGGCTGAGGTAAAGTCTTTTCTTCCCTAAAGTACAATTGCTCTTAAAATAATCAAGATTGTGTATGTTGTCCAGAAAACCTGTGGACTGAAATGTTCTCTACCTGGAATAGCTCTTCCAATAATCCAAAGAATCGGCAGGCTATCCTGTAAAGTATTTATATTGCTTCTATTTCAAAATTTATGTTGTGTACATTTGGATTCTTTTGGGTTCTTTTTAACTACAGGTGGTTCATAACAAATATATATCATTTATAAAAATCCAAACTCTCAAAAAGTATGTGCTACTTTGTTTAAAATACCTCTCACGTACTAAATTGAATCTTTAATGCAAATAATTAAATAATGAGCAAACTCATTAGGCTATCCAATTTTGGTTATTTGAGTTTGTATAATTAATTGAAGATTTTACTGTATTTTATAATTACTCATTTTTTACTACGTGAAAATATAAGAAAGAATCAACCATACATATTAATAAGAAAAAAGTATCATCCCCAAGATAAAACTGAAACAAGATAGAATATAAAGTAGAATATCTGGAAATATTTCACTCAAATATTATAATTTTGGAAAGATTGTATTAGAGATTTGTTTTATATTTCTTTTGTACATGGAATAAAATACTTTTTATTCTATGTAAATCTGTTTTTCATCCCATAGATATTCAGAATGCATACATATATTCAAAAAATTATAAACAAAGGTTGAAATTGTCTTTTATTATGAATAACACTGTAGGGAACATATTTATATACAAATTGTGGACTGCATCTCTGATTATCACAATGTCTAAAGTCATGCTGTCTGCACTATGCATAAACTTGTGAATATAACTATTATTTAATGACTAGAGGCCTGGTGCATAACATTCATGCATTGGGGCAGAGGCTCAGCCCACCCTGGACCCTCTCTAAGTATTGCTGGGACCCCTTGGGGAATGTCTGACTATCGGTTTTGGCCTGATCCAAGGGATCAGACCCAAACTGGCAATTGAACATCCCTCTCACAATCCAGGACCACTGGCTCCTAATAGCTCACCTGCCTGCCTGATCACCCCTCACTGCCCCTCCCCACCAGACTGGTTGCCCCTCAGTGCCTCCCTTGCTGACCTGGTTGCCTTTAATTGCCCCCCCCCCCCCCCCCCCCCCCCCCTGCTGACCTAATTGCCCCACACAGCCTGCCATTTGGTTGTTACTGTGAGGGCATCATGACCAATTTGCATATTACCCTTTTATTAGTATAGATTTCTAGAGAGAGGAAGAGAGAGAGAGAGATCAATTCATTGCTCTACTTATTTATGCATTCATTGGTTACATATTGTATGGGTATTGAACCTGTGACATTGGTATATTGGGGCTGTGCTTTTGTTATAGAAAATTGGTGAAGAACCAAGCAATACTTAGAGAGATGGACTTACATTTATTATGTGCAGGTCCAGAGGAAAATGTCTCTCAAATGCCTGGCCCCCAACATGAAGGAATTTTCCCTATTTTTATGTTTTTACCTTCATTGTCTCCCAAATATGGGGTGTTTCCAGCCCCCTTTGCAAGTTCTTAAGGAACTCCTGTATGCTGGGACCTTGTGGCCTCAACAAAAGGCCTGGCCTGATGCCAGCACTGAAAATTTTGTCCTGGTGCCAGCACTGATAATTTTGGCCTCTCTGAAGTTGGAGTAGTCTTGTTTTCCTTATTTAAGTAAGCAAGCATTTACAGAAGCCAAATAGCAGGATTAAAATTTCAAACAGCAGTTTTTATGTAAGATAGATGCTTCATTCTCCACTGGTTTTATGTACGAGTCAAATCATTGACTCTTGGTCATTGTCAAGGAGGGAGTTATATTTACCACTGAGGAATATAATTTTAATTTTCTGCCTAATAAAGTTAGTGGGTCTTCTTATAAGATAAGGACCCAGAATGAGGGCCAGGAGTAATCTTTAGAGCGTCTGAAAAGTCCTAGACTCTCTATTTTTCCTGGGCTGTCTTAAACTGGGTGTGATAAAGCCATGTTGGAATTCCATTGACCTTGACTGCCCTGGAAGTGGTCCTTTCCAGGTAGGAGTCAGTCCTTAGGTGGAAAATTTATTTACCTAAACACAGTCACCAGAGTGGAAGGGATGAACTAGATCAGAAGTTGGTACAGGCAGAGCATCTCAGATGTGCTTCTGCATTGCTTCCTGGGTAAACTATAAATCCAGTAAGAACTTGAATAAAGACTGGTTATGGATTTCAGTTTTTCTAGATTGGATAGATCAGGGTCTGGAAGAGTCACTAGAATCTGTAAAGGCCCCACTGGTTTTTAGGGCAGCCTCCCAGGCAGCTTCATCTGTGGCCCGGTTCCCTCTTGCTTATGGGGAGACAACTTACCTTGTAAATAGCACTATGTATGTGAACCATTATAAAGGCGTATCTGCTATCAGTATAAATTGTTACAGATTATTCTTTTGTCTACCAGAGAGCCTGAAACTGGGTGACCCCAGTGTTTCAAGTCCAGGGCTCTAGTGTGTTCCAGATTAAAGCCTTGACTTCATGTGGGACAGTTAGGATTAGTTACTGCCCCTAGAGTTAACTTATTTGCTTTTTTGATAAGCATAACTGTGGCTGCTACCCCCTGGAGGCAAGTATGTCATCCAAATGCAAAGGCGTCAAGTCCTTTGGACAAATAGGCTACTGACCTTCTCTAAGGGCTGAGACTTGGGGTGAATACCTCTTGGGCTATGCCCCTTGTCTCACATACATAGAGGTAGAAAGACTTAGTTATATCTGGTAGCACTAGTTGACCCATCATCCTTGCTCTGCTCATGTTTGTTTAACTGCCTAATATATTACCTCAAGGATCCTGGCTCTGAATTTTTTTTTAGGGAAAATGGACATTGAATTTCTTCTGTAGCTGCTTTGTGCTGAGGAGAGACAGAGTTTTCCCTCAGAGTCAAGAGACCTTGCTGTCTGTCAGAGGGACAATGAGGCCTGGGAACAGAAGGAGATGGGCTTGTAATCTGGCAGAGACAAACTGTAACAAATGGTCTTGTGGAAGGAAAAAAAACAACACATTTCAGTCTTAATAACCTCTATTGAAATATAATTTTTCTCCTCAAAATTACCTCTATGTTTATTAAAAGAGCCAAATCAAAACCAATTTACCTATTGTATTTAATTTAGCCTGATTTTTTGCATAAATACCATAAGAATGTTAACCAACTACCTTTGTCAGAATTTTATGATTGAATCTTAGTTTTCCCATAGGGCTAGGAAGCCAAGCCCTCCATCCTGCAGTATCTACTGAGTTAGGGGATCCACACCCTAGGTTTTAAGGCTCATCTCAATAGCTTTCCCACTTGTCTTGGTCTAGAGTGCATGGGATTTCCACAGGGATGCAGAGGCATCCTTATTGCTCCCCTTCTACTCTGACCAATCACCAGTGATGATAGGGAATGGTCCTGATGCTCCAACACCAGCCATTTTCAGGGCTCCCAAGCAGGATACCAGGCTTTTCCTTGGCATTCTTATTGGCTTCAAGTCTTCAGAGTTCAGACAGGGCTCTTTAAAACATGATACTCCAGTCAAAGTTTCTGGTCATTAAAACCACTATTAGAAACCAGTCTTATTGAATTTATACAAAGAAATGTATTGCCATGATTTATTAAGCATTGCCAAATTTCAGAGCAATTATATAAGGAAAAAAATATACTGTCCTACTTTAAGATCTCCTGATTTTCTTTGTCAGTCCTTTACATGGATTCTTCAGAGTAATAAGTCTGTCTTCAAGTGACAAGGAGAAATTCAAGTAGACAATTATAGCTGTCCTTGTAGTAGGGTTCCCCCTACTTGACTTGTCCTTAAAATTTCATATGGTCTCTGGGAGGGGTGATATGCCCTCTGAGAAAGGACTAAGGGAGTTTTAATGCTTTACAGGGTCTCACATGTCACAGGACCTCACGGGGTTTGTAATCCCTGTAACTGAGGGCTGGTACTCACCACTTCCCTTTGTTCCAAATAGGCCTTCCCTAGTTTCCTAAAATTGACATTTGTGCCACACCTGATGTGGGTATGGCCACACAGGCTTGCAAAACACTATACAGGCTGCCAACTGTCTTTCAATAGAGACCAAACCCAGATGGGTATTTTTCTTGCCCATTTGGGCACCTGCCCTTTAGGCAACTGCATCCAAATCTGTAAGGTTAATGCAATATTATTAACATCATGAAGTACAATATTGGCATTGTGGCCACCTTAGGTAGCCAAATCTTCTGCTACCATATATAACACATGGTACGGCTGTACAAATATTTTAGGGAGATGAATAATGTCTATTCTTGACCTTCCCACACAAAGCAAAATTGTCTTTGTCTTTCTGGAATCATGTCCATGAAGACACAGGCATCATCTAAGCCTATTATACAGTTTTCTGCATCCACTGGCAGGGCTGTTCATAGTAACCAGTTCTTCTTTCTAATCACAAACAGAGCCTGTCTAATTTCCCTAAAATTTATTCTGGCATGGGAGAAATTTGTTTTGCTATAAATACGCAGCTTAATCCCTACAATAACTGGGCTTGGACATCTGTCTAGAAAGCCATAATTTATAATTTTAACATGTAGCCTTAGGTTCTTCCAACCCAACAGGGCCTCTGCCATCCCTCAGTTAGATACCTCCTTTCTTGGAGAATCTCAAAGTCCTGAAGGATTCCCAGTCCAGGGAGAGTGCCTTTCCTTTGCTCTTTGACTTTAAGCTGCCAGTCCAAAACAGCCAGAGTTGCAGTTAAAACAGCTTTGCATATTGCAAAGTGCTTCTGTGGCAGTGACTTGGGTATTAGGCCCCTTGTCTTCCTGCCAGTCCCCTTTGTGACCGAGCAGCGACCAGGCCTCTCCCAAGGGAGTGCACTGGAAAGGGATCTCAGCCTCTCCTCTTTCATTAGCAACATGTATAGAACCTTTCAGTACATCTGTAAACAGGGAACTTTCACTAACTCTATCTGCTGTTTTCAGAGATCCCAAGCTCTCTGCTCTATTGTTGGGACTGCTGGAAGGCTAGTAGCAGTCACTGGCTTCTGCTTTAACTGTTGTAGCCAGAAAGCCAAAGGTCTACATCTTGTATCACTTGTAAAATGCTCATTACTCATCGGGCAACAGAGGGCCGCTAGATTAATTATGCCTGCAGAAAACTTGTGACCTTGAATCTAGTGAAGTTCTAATAAGACATCTGGACCAGACCACTATGCCAGCAGAGGGGTCTGCAGCCAGTAAAAATCAATAAAACCTATCTCTTTCTGCTTCATAATTAACTGCTGACACCTTCGCTCCCCCATTTTCTGCAGTAACCATTTACTCTGTCCTGAAACAGGGCAAATGGTCTGAGATCCTGTATATTTAGGCTTTTTATATTTAAGGATAGTTTTTTTCTTCCTGTAACCATTATTTTCCCTCATAGATTTTTACTCTAAGCACCTACACTCCTAGAGGATCTTAAATCTTACTCCTTTACCACACTTATTTCTCTGACCACCCTCCCCTCCCTATTCCATCCCCCAGTCCAGTTGCTTGTCTCCTTTTCCTATTGTGAGTCAGAGGAAGACAATTCCGACAGAGGGGAGAAATAGGAACAGTGAGAGTTTCAAAGAAAACTACAGAATACTCCTTCCTTTCAAAGGCTGAGGTACAAACTAAATGGAGAATAATTACTCTTAGCCTGGAAAGATAGCAGATGAAGATAAGGGTGTGTAGGGAGATTTTTTACAAACTGAAAGCTTGGATGGCCTTCTGAAAGAAAAGATCTTTAATCTAGTTACAGATGCTATTAGAATCAGGATGAGAGAGGAAGGGAAAGACCAGGTTATGTCCTCCATGAGGATGCTAATAACTGAAAACAGCAAGTTAAACAAAACACACAACCACTAAGACAACAGACCACACAAGACACACAACCAGGGTTAATGGGGTCCATAGACAGTTAATAATAACTTCAGCCTTAGTTCCACCTCAGTTGCCTCATGTTGGACTATGATTTCACAGCCAGGGACAGGGCCTATAAATCTCTCTGCCCTGCAGAGCTGTAAGCCTTACCCCTGGAAGTCTCCAGCCACCAAATGAGATAAAAAAAAGGCCATAAATAAAAGTTTTGTTCTTTGAAATGTCACAAATTTATACCTTTAAATTAACCCTAGGACTTCAAATTTCAATTTAATATAGAAAATTCACAAATTAGAGTAAACTGAAATCCTTAGTTATACAAACATAGACAGAAATTTTTATTAGCTAAGTGGGCTGATTCCCTCTCTGACAGAGAGCAAAAGACTCTGAGAAAAAGAAAATCTCACAGCTGCTAGGGATTTTGAATTCCAACAGAGCTTTTCTGCTCTATTTTTAAACAATTAAACAATAAAAAGAGATAACAAATACTCTCCTGTGTACAGCCAGATGGCACAAAGTGGCTTTCACTTCACACAGACTAGTTAATAAGCAGATAATTATGCCAAGAAAGATAAACGTCCATACTCACACTCTCTCAGTAGACGAGCTCAGACTGGAGCTGAGCAGATAAATGAAACAATGTCCAACTCCCCAGATAGGCTGGGGTCACTCCCGGCACCCATGCCCCAGAACAGGATTCTCAACCAACATCTTGGTGAGAACCTACCGGAGCAGTTATGACTGCATCCAGTCCCCCTTCTTGGTAGCAAATTGGCTAGTCCCACACAAACAAATAGCAGAATGAACTCATAATTCCTTAATCAAATCTGAATTCATTCATCTCCAGAGTCCTACATTTATATACTAGCTAGTCTGATTTTTTTACTTCTACCAGATATTTACCCAGAGTTGACACATTCTATCTGATACCTGATTCCTGATTTATTTGCCTGAGGAAGCTGTATGGCTTCCAGAGAGGTGATCAAGCTCCACCTTCCACTCACTTGGGGTGAGCTGAACTGACGGGGCCCCTACCTTACTGATTCTGTGGACAGGTCCAGAAGTGTCCATCTACTCTATCCAGCTGTTGGCTGGGTCCTGAGCTGAGGTCTGGGAGCACCCAGAGTAACCTGGTTCAATTCTGCTAAATCATCAGAGTGGCACCTTCCAGAGGCCATCCAGCTCCTCCAGGCCCCAAATCTGGTCCACTCATCAGAGGCTAAAAAGCCAAGCATGGGTTGGGTTTCTCTTGGTCAGGGAACCAATAATATTACAGAAAAGCGGAGAAAAATGAGGCAATAATTAGAGAGATGAACTTACATTTATTACACACGGGTCCAGAGGAAAATGTCTCTCAAATTCTGATCCCTATCATGGGGGAATTTTCCCTATTTATATGTTTTTACCTTCTTTTTCTACCAAATATGGGGTATTTCTGGCCCCTTTTGCAAGTTCTTAAAGAGCCTCTATGTGCTGGGGACTTGAGACTGCAACCAAAGGCCTGGCCTGGTGCCAGCACTGATAATTTTGTCTGGGGAAGGTTTAATGGCATCTCTGAAGTGAGAGTAGTCTTATTTTCCTTATTATTTAAGCAAGCAAGCATTTACAGAAGCCAAATAGCATGGTTAAAATTTTAAACAGCAATTTTTATATAAGATGGATGCTTCACTTTAACTAACTATGCTACCTAGCCAGAGCTTCTATACATAACTCTTTGATACCACCTATTATTCTGGTGGATTTCTTCAAGCAAAAGTTCTGAAAAAAAAATCTATAACTAACTAAAGGGTCTGGATTACATATAGTTTACTCAATTCTGCTGGTAGCACTGGATGAAAATGGGTTTTGACAATTCTAAAGGAATTTTTATATTTCAAAATTATTTTATAGTTGATTTTCAAAAAATATACCTTGTATTAATTCTCATTTTTATTTTTTGACAAACTTGATTTCTATTTCATGTGATAATGAGCTCTATATATTTATTTTCATGACTTTTTTCTATGGTGGTATTTATTTTACTTTTATTAATCTGCATTTGTTACAAAAGATGAAACTTTGTCATATTTAAGACTAGTATTTAAACCATCTATTTTTCTAAACAAGTGTATAACATAAAAACTATGCTAATATGTTTTTCTGTTTGAATTTCTATATGTGTGGTGTCTCTCTAAACATCACATGATTCTTGCTGCCTTGGAGAAGCCAGAGTGGAGGTAAAAATGATTAAAAGAGACTTCAAAAGGGAGAATTATTCAAATTTTAACCTAAATTTGGATTTTTGATTCTTCAGCAAGACAGACACTATTTTGTAGCAAGAAAGGCAAGAATGTTAAGAGAGGATTTCAGAGAATTTATCTTACATTTATCCTGGATTTCAGGGCTCTGCATGGAGTCCAGAAAAGAAGGTGAAGAAGCCGGCTCAGGGCAGCTATGTACTTCACCAAATGAAAATACAGGTTCCATTGTTCAAAATTACTCAGAATATCAATCTGATAAGGGCTCAATTTCCAAAATATATAAAGAACTCATACTACTTAACAAAATGAAGACAAACAATCCAATTAAAAAAAAAATAGCAGAGGACCTAAGTGGACACTTCTCCAAAGAGACATATGAAAAAAAAATGCTCAAACTAATCATAAGATATACAAATTAAAGTGACAATGAGATCTCACCTCACACCTGCCAGAATAGCTACCATCAACAAACACCAAGTGCTGGCAAAGATGTCCACTGCTGGTGGGAATGCCAGCTGGTGCAGCCACTTTGGTGAACAATATGGAGTTTCCTCAAAAAAATTAAAAACAGACCTGCCATTTGACCCAGTATGTTCTAGGAAATATGTCCTAAGAATCTTGATACACCAATCAGAAAGAAATATGCCTCTGTATGTTTACAGCAGTGTTATTTACAATAGCTAAGATCTGAAAACAACTCAAATGCCCATCCGTAAATAAGTACAGTGGTACCTGGAGATACGAGTTTGATTCGTTCCATAACCTCGAGGAGTGGGAAACAGACTCTCTAGTGGAGGTAAATTGGTGGGTCATGTGCAGCCAGCCCATCCGCACGATTACTTGTATCTCAACTGTTGCTCGTATTTCAAAGCAAAAATCGCTCTCTCGACGGCTCGTATCTCAAAAATCTCGTATGTTAGGGCACTCGTATCTCGAGGTACCACTGTAAATAAAAAAAGCTGTGGTACATTTACACCATGGAATATTATGCTAAGTGAAATAAGCCAGTCAGAGAAAGACAACTATCACATGGCTCACTCATACATGGAATCTAAAGAACAAAGTAAACTGATGACCAAAATAGATTCAGAGAATAGATCTACAGTGGTACCTCGAGATACGAGTTTAATTTCTTCCGTAACCTCAAGGCGTGGGAAACAATGAGACGCTCGAGTCGCAGTAAACTGGTGGGTTGTGTGCAGCCGGCCGATCCAAGCAATTACTCCTATCTCAAATGTTGCTCGTATTTCAAAGCAAAAATTGCTCGATCGACGGATCGTATCTCAAAAATCTCATATGTTAGGGCACTTGTATCTCGAGGTACCACTGTATTCTCTGAAATAGACTGAGGAATCTCAGAGGGAAGTGGGGAGAGGGGAGCAGTAAGAGATTAATCAAAGAATTTATATGCATGTGCACATAACCCATGGACACAGACAATAGTGCAGCAAAGGCCTAGGACAGGGTGGGAGTAGGTTGGAGGAGGTTAATAGGGAGAGAGAGAATGAGTAACTTTCAACAATAAAGACACAGTTTTAAAAATTATTAAGAATATCAAAAAGTGATAAAAGAGCATGAGTCCTTGCCAGTGTGCTCATTGGTTAGAGCACTGGTCCGTGCACACTGAAGGGTCTCTGATTCAATTCTAGGTCAAAGGTAAGTACCTGGGTGGCAGGTTCACTCAGTTTCACTTATGATGTCAACAGGACCTCTTCATATCCCCAAGGGGACCAAAGAAGTTAGCTGAGTTGAGAGTTAGCAGGGCAGCTGAGACATCAGCTGTATTTGCCAGAGGAGGTCATAACCAAATCTGCTTTTTTTAATTTCTAAAATGTAACAGTGTTTCCCAGAGAACTGCAACTAAAACAGATAAGGTTAGCAACTGCAAAGAAGAAATCAACAAGTAATTAAACAAATTCATTGGTTATAAGCCTCTCTCTTGGAGATAGACCTTGGGATGACCCCTGTCCTCCCCCGCTTACTTGATGCAAGAAAATGAAACTACCTAATGCAAACACACCTCCATCTTGAATAGAACACCCTAGGCAGCGAACTCCTTGAGTTCAGGATCCTAAGCAAAGGAGAGAGAGGAGGAATGAGCCCGCCCAGCTGCCCTGTCTCACAGCAGCACAATGGAAGCGAAGAATCCCGCAGCTTCATTTTCTGGTGAACATGGAAGGCTCATGAGGAAAAAGAACAGACAATTCTAGTTACAAGGATTTGTCTGGCACAAAAGGTACTTTACATAACTTCTCGTCTTACAAATAAGTGGTATATTAGAAAAGAAATAAAAATTCTATCAGGAACTTTGTGATGTAGCTGTCTTCTGGATAACGAAGTAGGTGCAAGTCCCAGGGTAGAAAGCTCTTTGCTATGAGTTGTGTCAGTTGCCAACTTTATAAACAGAACACCTAAGTCAGAGAAAGCTCAGTTTCTTAACTTATTATAGAAAGAGTGCATAACCTTGAGAGAGACTTAGTTTCTTAAGGGCATAAGCAGGGAATAGCTATACACATAGGTTTAATGCTTTGTCAGTTGAAGTCAGTGTTTAGTGGCTAAATCTGATTGTGAATGGACACTGTTTTTGATATAATGGTTTAGGATCTTTGGACAAAGGAAAGTGAGGATCTTAACAAAATCACTTTGCCAGTTTTCAGGTGAGGGATCTCTTTGCCTAATTGGGCAAAATATTGTCCTAAGAAGAAGGCTGTCTACCTAAATAAACTGTTGTTCTAGAAAGAGGCTCACTGACCATATCCTTTCAGAAAATTGGTCTTGAGAACATTCCTGAAGCAAACATTTATTTACATTATTTACTGACTTACACCATTATCTTCCCGGGGAACAATTTTCCAGAATACGTAAAAGTCACATTTGTGGAGACAGCCTTCGTTTTTCTGTCCTGATAGTTTGAATTTGGGGCTACAGATTCTCTTTTTCTCAGCAGACTCTCAAAAGTAACATCAAAACCTGTTCCTTAGGAAGAGTAAGATTTGATCTGGAAAGATCAACAGATACTCCTACAGTGCCAAGTAGTGGTTTGCAGGGACAGCGCTGGGCGAAATTTTAAATTTGTAATTTTATTTCTCCTCACCCTCTTGGATTCCCACCTACATTTCATTTATACCGTTTTCCTCATGAGCTGGATATTTAGGTTTCCTATAAGAAAATGAATGGAAGTCAATAATCCTTATTTTAAATTGGAACTCCTGGCTAGCTGTATATTTATTTGGAAGGTGTTGTACTGCTTTAACCATCACTTCAGAAAAATATACACATACATATTTACTTGCCACAAATTATCCTATGAAACAGAAAGTATAACATGCAGAATTCATGTCTTTGGGAAGGATAAATTATTTAGTAATACAGACATGTACTGTTTAGAAATATTTATTAAGTGTATAATGGAGTGAATACTAACTCCCTTCAATATATTTTTTAATTGATTTGAGAGAGAGGGAGGGAGAGAGAAACATGGATGTGAGAGAGAAACATTGATTGGCTGCCTTCTGCAATTGCCCCAACCAGGGATCTATAGAGCCAGGGATGTGCCCTGCCTGGGAATTGAACCTGCAACATTTTGGTGTACAGGGCAATGCTCCAAGCAACCGAGCCACATGAGCCAGCATCCCCTTCAATATTTCTAAGTTCTGTTTTCTGCCTTTCGTTTTCAGTTGGCTTAAATGAAATACTGAATTGGAGTTTTCGACTAGTATAGATTGGTTGTAAAATTACAGCGCATCAGTGACCTATTTAGTGCAATGTAGTGAGAAAACCCTGGAGTGAGAGTGAGGAAATCTTAGTTTTTGTTTTGATTCTGCTACTAAGTGACTATGGAACACAATATCACTTAATTTCCCTAACT
>PVJN01041512.1:0-18749 GCA_004026805.1 Lasiurus borealis
CTGGCACATTTAAAATAAGATGTAATTTTGCCAATTGTTTAAAAATAATTCCTTAGTAGCAGAGATGGACTGGATAAAGTAATATACACATGTCTGTGACTGACATCCACCAGAAAGAAAGCCAAATAATTGGCAATGTGAAACTATTTCTCATTCTAAGAATCAGATAGCATATGGCATTTCACAAAATCTGCTGTTGAAGAGTGTCATTAAAGGCAAAACAGATGCAGGAAAGGATTACACAGTCAGCTAGGAAAGACATTGTTGTTAACAACTTATTTTTGAAACCTCAACTAAAAAACAGCTAGCATCGAGTTTCAAGGAATTGAATTTCTTTCCTGAATAAGTCTTTGCTTGTAAATAAGTGGGTGTATGTGCCTCATTTAGGTTAAAATTGGACACAGTATATGATACATTGTTCATAATTTTTAAAATATATTTTTATTTACTCCAGAAAGGAAAGGAGAGGGAGGAACTGAAACATCAGTGATGAGAAAGACTCATCAATCAGCTGCCTCCTGCATTCCTCCCACCCCCAACAGCACCCAGGGACTGAGCCCACAACTTGGGCATATGCCTTAACCAGGAATCAAACTGCAACTTCTTGGTTCATAAGTCTAAGCTCAACCATTGAACCACACTGGCTGGGCCATAAATTTTTATTAGAATATCATGATATTAATAAGATTTTACTGGCCTAAGTTGCTATATCCCCTCAGCACCCTACTTTCTATTGCCTTCCTTATGCCTAGTTTATAGAATAGGAGTTTAAACGTATGAAAAATACACTCCTGTTTCACACCCTGAAGGAAAACATGCACAAGCATATATTAAAATGTGAGGCAGAATATATCAATGTCACAATGACTATCTCATTTTGGAAATAGGTTTGTGAAGCTTGCCTAGTACTACTAGAAGTGGTATTAATTGTTATCCATACCACAATGGTCCTTGGTCAAAGCTTTCTTTGTGGATTTATCACCATAGCAGAGAATAAAGTTGTTCATTTTCTTGCTATACTTGTGGTATGGATCTGAAAATTGTGTGTGTTTTTTATCTTCAAGAAAAATGCCTAAATTTATATACTGAATTATTAATAAGTAATAATGGCAAAACAGACACTATAGTTGAAAATTCTTATTTTTATACTTAATTATTTTTAAAACATTTACTGCATTTTCTTCAACAATAAAAGGAATCTAAGTTGTCTTTTTGCTAGAAAATCATCATTTTGCAACCCTTAATGAAATAATGGAGCTAGGCAATGGTCCTTAATGTATTTTAAAACAATTATAATGTGGTAAAAAAGAAGGAACTCTTACTATTTGCAACAGCATGGATGGAACTGGAGAGCATTATGCTAAGCAAAATAAGCCAGTCAGAGAATATCACATGATCTCAATCATTTATAGAATATAATAAACAACATAAACTGATGAACAAAAATGTATCTAGAGACAGAGAAGCATCCATCAGACCATGAAACCTCAGAGGGAAGGTAGGGGAAGATGGGGGAAAAGGGGAGAGATCAACCAAAGGACTTGTATGCATACATATAAGCCTACAAATGGACAACAAAGGGTGAGGGCATGATTGGCAGAGGATGGAGGAAAATAGAGGGATAAGGACACATATGTAATACCTTAATAAATAAATGAGGTATTATTTATTTATTTTTACAGAAAAAAGTAACATTTTTTTGTAAAACAACAACACATTTAGGTGGAAAGTTGATGGGAAACTTGATTAAGAATGGTTACAGTCTAACCATTAGACTGACACAGCTAGAACACACTGATCCATCACCGCTTCTCTGAAAAGAGAATCACCAGATGTGGTATGCCTCCCTTGAGACGCAATAGTAAGTGTAGGGCCCACCAATGAAGTATTCTTGGAAAAACAAGGTGAAGCCTACATGTAACCAAACCTCCAGATACACTTATGAGTAAAAAGAAATTTGAGGTGAATGAGGAATGTTTTAAACATCATCAAGAGAAAGTCTGCAGGCAAATATAGAAGGTGGGACATTCCACAAATAAATGACAAACATTTATGTACAACAAATAAATGGCATAAAAAATATCTAAATGAAGAGATTATGCAATGTTTAAACCATGTTTGGGTCATAATTTGAAAAAAAATGACACAGTAAATGCATTCATTTAGACAATCAGGAAAATGATTAAAGTCTAGATACTAAATGATATTAAACAATCACTGTTAGTTTAATAATAGCATTTTACTATGTGTAAATGTATATGTGTATGTGTATGTATGAATACATACATATGCCCTAACTGTTAGACATTTATATTAAAGTATCTACAGCTAAAATGATGAGATTGGTTTTAAAATGCTACTCATAAAAAAATAACTGGAAAAAGATGTGCAAGGCTGATAAAATTTTGATTGTCATTAAAGATAGATAAAGGGGTGCATGGATATTTATTACACGATATTCTTTAAAGTATGTTTGAAAATCTCCCCAAAATTTTTTGAAAATTTTACAAAACCTTTATATGAAAAGAATTGTAAGGGTAGATTGCAATATGTCATCCTTCTTTAAAATCTGGATAGATCTGATAGACAAAGGAGGAGGAAGAGCATGGTGAAAACAACCAAGGCAATTTATAATCTATATTTACTGTATGCATAGAATATGTTACTTGGATATAGGTTATTGTAATATATCCAGCGAAAGTTTACCATAGCTTAGAAAGTTTCATATACATTTTAACATTTTCAAAAAGTTGAGATTTACAGCGACATTATTTGATCATAACATACTACACTCAAACTAAAAATTAAAAACAGTTTTTTGTGATAATAACAGAAACTTTAATAGGGACAGTATATCTGATAACATTATTTCCATTTTCCTGATATTAAGTCTTAGAGATGATGATACAATTATGACTAAGTACAAGAAAGTCTTTGCTCTTAAGGGATGCCTGCTGTAAGATTTGGTGATGATGGGTACTCATCTCTGCAATTTAATTTCAAATTAATTTTGCCAAAACATTCCATATACAAACACATAAAGGAAGAGAGAGACATAAGAAAGAACTCAAATTTTGAAAATATGCTAATAATTGGTGAATCTGGATGAAATTTATAAATGTATAATTGTACTATTCTTTTAATATTTTTGGAAGTTGGTAGTGACTAATAAATGTAATTTTCCTCCCATCTTCTAAGTTCTTTTGGCTGGACTAATAGAGGCCCTGTGGGCTGGTAAATGCTGGAATCAAGATTGCTCCTCTTTATTATTATGCACAGTATCATTACTCATCAGTTTCATCCTGCTCTGAGCATGCTCCCATAAATGAAATATCTCCTTTAGCATAAAGATTAAGTGTGTAGGCTCCGAGGGTAGCCAACCTGCAAAGTTCCTATCCCAATGCTTGCTAGCTGTGTGATATTGGTCAACTGATTTCCCTCATTGTTCTTCATTTCCCTCAACAATAAGATGCAGATAGTATTGCTTCACAAGTTGGCAGGATTACTTGAAATAGGCACATTTAAAGAATATAAAACAGTGCCCAGTAAATAACAAGCATCCAGTGAAAGCTACATAGCATTATTGCAAAGGGTGGGGAGGGTGGGAAATCCTTACTGCAGTAGCTTCATATGGATTTGAAAAAATCCTGAGCATGCTCTAAAATAAAAAAAATAAAAATTCCAGAAAAAACAGGACACACAGAGGTACTAAAAGTAGCAATATATATCAATTATTTAGAAGACAGGCTAAATTGAATTATGTCTCCAAGCAAAGTACCTGCTTAATATTAAGTATAAGCTTAATAAACATTCTCAAGTAACTGAATTTAATAATTAACATCTAAGTGCCTTATAATAGAGATAGATAAATTTTAAAAATTTAACTTCCAGGCTAAATGTCTTTCTAAAAGAAAGGGTTAATCAGGGCATTGCCCACAAAATAAACTAAAACAAAACAAAACAAAACAAAACACACAGTCTTGAGGGCAAGGTATCTAAACACCAGCAGCCTAGCCAGGTAGGAAGACAACGTGTCCATCATCCCAGAGCCTGGCAAGTGTTTCTATATATCAAGTAAGGGGGAGAAAGATGAGCTGTTCCAAGAGGGTTTACATTAGCTAGTGACAAAGGGGATGGGATGGGAGGTGAAATAGTGCTGGTTCTGGGACAGGCGCAGCAGTGGCCCCAAGAAACAACTGCTCCTGTGGGTTAGCTGTGGGCAGCAGAATGGAAAGTTTGTGTGGAAATAAATAGCAGGGGTTCCTAGTGTACTGTGGCTGTATTCATGGAAATAATCACTTAGAAATTAATCCTAAATTCCAACAGATTTACAGAAATGTGAGCAATCTTTTGCTTGAGTTAAACCACAACTATTAACAGGCTAGCTGTTTATCTCCCTCTCGCTCCCTTTCCCTTTCCCTCCTCCTCCCCCTCTCCCTTCCCTTCCCCTTTCCCTCCCTCTCTCCCTCTCCCTCCCCCTCTCCCTTCCCTTCCCCTTTCCCTCCCTCTCTCCCTCTCCCTACCCCTCTCCCTCTCACTCCCCCTCTCTCTTCCCCTCTTTCTCAGTCTGCCTCCTGTGATTTTAATTTAGAATATCTTGGATTTTTTTTTCAAGATTTAGAAAATTGGTATTATTTTATTCATTTAAAAATAGCAGTAAAATATCAAACATTGTGTGCTTAATCTTGATTTCACAAATTAAAAAGAAAAGAAAAATCAAGATCTTCCATGAAATTAGTTTACCTCACCAAATGTCCTATCACAGTAATAGAAAGATCAGAACAAAGAAATATTATTAAAGAAAGGTTGGTCATAGATGTGTTGGGAGCATGCACCATTGTCTATTTAATATGGAAAGATAAATTGTTCTAACATGTCAAGTAAAAAACAAACAAACAGACAAACACAAAGCCCATTTTCTTCTGTGCTTTCTGCCTTCCATGGCAGAAACATTAGATGTAGGTGGCTTATTGGTACCTCCCCTTCCTATTTTATAAAAAACATAATTAAGGATTAAAATAATCCTTAAAGCACAAAGCATGGTCAATATATTTTCCATCCACTTTTAAAAAAAGTAATTACCAGAAAGTCATAAACTCTATCCAAAAACCTGGATTATACTTTTTTTAAAAAAAATTAGGTTAATAAGAAGTAACAAGAACTCTCAGGGTAATTTACTACAGATTCTAAAGAGGAGGGCACCTAATTTAAGTTAATGGAAATACCGTCCCACTCCTGCATCCTACATCTCTATTAATGCCATGCCTAAGGTTATCTAAGAATCTAAAAATAGAAAAGCAAATTAAAATATAGTTTTGCTGTTTTAAAAATAGGTGATGTACATCCTGAAAAGTGGGTGCATAAATAATCATTCTCAGTTCTTTTTAATTAAAATATTATCTATCCAATCTGAGGCTCATATTTCTGAGTATCCCCATGGTAAAATAATTTGCAGAAATAGAACTTATGAGACTATGGGGAAATAGTGTTAATGGAAACAAAACCAAGTTGGAACATAGTAAATTATTTTAATAGTTTTAACATTCACTAAAATAAAACAATACCTAGCATGTAATAAATAAGAAATGACATTGTTATATGTAAATGGGGGGAAATCACAAGTAAGATATGGACTTTTTAGGGAAAAGGCCTTTTTCAATTAAAAAAAAAACAACAACAAACTCTTGAAGTGACTTGCCCTTATGTAACATTCAGGAAGTGTCTGGATATGCAAGTCTAATACAAAAAGAGGGATAAATTAGTGTGTATAATAAGCAAACAGGATCTACCAAATGTAACTGCCAGTAGGCTGTGTGAATGAGAAAAGAAGCTTCAGATAAGGGAAGGGAGACAACATAGAACTGAGGATGAGTTGAGCATTTTATCCTGAAGGGAAGCTGTTGAAACTCTCTTTGGAAAGTTGTTCATTATGCATTTTAAAAGTATTTACTCTTTGATTTTCTAATCCCTAGCCATAAGTTCCAAATCATTACTAAAATTCTCCTAAAAGCAACTACACACTTTCTGAAAATGGTGTTTTATGAAATATAAATATTGGGTTAATTTGGATCCATAAAAATAAACAATGGCAACAGATGAAATGCAGTCCTAAGAATCAGGAATTATTAATAGGAGTGAAATGTGATCCTCTCCTTTGCCAAATCCTCAGAGATATTGAAAGGAACGTTGGATTCGGGTTGAATTTATCCCAATTCTCAAGGAAGAAGGAAGAGCTAATTGACACCATCCCATTTCCTCAAATTCACCTTTCCCTGTAGTTTACAACATAAGCTTACCAATATGTGTTGCTTCCTGACAGATAGTATTTAAAAGCATCTCATACCACACACAAAAATCAGCTCAAAATGGATCAAAGTTTTGAACATAAGTTCTAAAACCACAAAACTCCTAGAAGAAAACACAAGGGAAATGCTCCTTGACAATGGTCTTGGAGATGCCTTTTAAAATTTGACACTCAAAGAAAAAACAACAGAATCAAAATATACAAGTAAGACTATATTGATCTAAAATGATTCTGCACAGCTAGCCCGAGCTGGTTTTGCAAGGTACTGACAGGCATGTACCTTGGTCGCAGGCTATATCCCTGGAACTGAGAGACAATCAATCAATGTTTTTCTCTCTGTCTCTCCTGCTTCTTTCTACTATCTCTGAAAAAAAAAAAATGCTTCTGCACAGCAAAGGAAACCATTAACCAAGTGAAATAAGATAAAATACTTGCCAATCATATGTCTGATCAGGAGTTAATAACCAAAATATATAAAAAGCTCATAGAACTCAATAACAAGCAAAAAATATATTAAAAAATTGGCAGAAACTGGCTGGTGAGGCTCAATGGTTGATCATCGACCCATAAACTAAGAGGTTGGCAGCTTGATTCCCAGTCAGGGCACTGGTTGCAGGCTTGATCCACAGTAGCGGGGCATACATGAAGCCCCTGATCAATGTTTCCATTTTTCTATCCCTTTCCCTCCCACTCCAAAAAAATCAATAAAAATATATTTATTTTTAAAAATAAATGGCAGAGAAACTGCATAGGCATTTTTCCAAAGAAGACATACAAATGGCCTACTGATATATGAAAAGGTTCTCACCATCACTAATCATTAGAGAAATGCAAATAAGAAATACAATGAGATATCAAGTTATACCTGGTAGAATGGCTATACCAAAAGTCAAGAGATATAACATATGGTGCAGGATGTTGGGAGAAGGGAACCTGTATGTCCTGCTAGTGAGGATGTAGACTGGTGCAGCCATTACAAGAAAAGAGTAAAGTTCAAAAAAAAAAAATAAAACTGCCAAATTATCCAGTCATCCCACTTCTGGGTATATATTGAAAAGAAATACAAACAGAATATTGAAGAAATAATCGTGCTCCCATGTTTATTGAAGCATTATTCACAATAGCCAAGACATGGACTAACTTTAGTGTCTGTCAATGAATAAAATGTGTTGTATGCACACACAGAATGTTATTCAGCCATGAGAAAAAAGGAAACCCTAATATTTGTGACTAGGCAGATGGACCTTCATTAAGCCAAGTGAAATAAACGAGATGCATGGTATCACTTATAAATGGAATTATTTTACAATGTCAAATTTATAGAAAAAGTACAAAAGTGGTTGCCAAGATCTGGGGAATAGGGAAAGGTTGGTCAAAGAGTAAAAAACTTTCTGCTAAAGGGCAAATATTATTTGAAGATATAATGTAAAACATTGTGACTATGGTTGATAATGCTGTGTTGTATAATTGAAGTTTTCTGAGAATATAACTCAAGAGTTCTCACAAAAATAAAGCACAAATTAAAAGGACAAAATATATATGTTAGGTGTCGATGTTTAATTAACTAGATGGGGGAAATATTTCACTATATATATCAAATCTCCATGATGTATACCTAAACTCTTACAGTTTTGTCAATAGAAAAAATATCACTATGTCCAGGACTCTAGACAAATATTAAATGATGGTTTTTAATTATTCAGAGCCAAATAATTTCCCATTTACTTGTGAATTTTGGTAGGTATACAAGATAAATCTGAAATCTAATATTTTGTGTTCAGGGAATTTGTGATTAGTGAGAAATCATATGGTAGTGCACTTCACAGCCCAGAAAGATAAACTATTTCCAGTATAAAATTTTATGATTCCATGATTTATAGCACACAGAATATCTTAAACTTTGAGTTTTTATTAAATCATTTGAATAAAGAGCACTGTGACTTGTTTTCTGCTGCAAAGGGCCCTGAGAATCATTATATAATCCAAGTGAACAAAATAGGTAAATTATCAACCTATATACCAATACGGTTTTTTACTAAAATAATCTTTAAGTATATATATTTTTATTTAAATCCTGCATCCTCTGGCCCATTTTTCCCATATTTTCTAAATTTCTGCCTAGAAATGTATTAACATGGGGCTCTAAATAACCTCTTAAAATTCTATAGCTTTTAAGATCTCATGAGAAAACAAGACTCGTTAATAAGGAAAGTTAAGTATTGATATTTTAAATTGCTGTGAAAACAAATGAGTATTTTCAAAGGTTGGATTATTTCACCAAGGTTGAGTATTTGTTAATAACCTAAGTAGGATTCAAATATAAGATTAATCTTTACTACCTCCTTATTGTACTTTGCACATACTCTATAACCAGAACTCTGGAATTCGATACCTGTCATTGATATTAGTAAAGATTAACAATGTCTTTTGAGTTTGGAAACACAGCTTGAAATGTAGTGATCACTAATATCATGGGATATGGATCTGTTCTCTAGACAACTAACTCAGAGGCAGAATTTTGAAATATTTAGAATTTTGAAATATCAGTTTTTTATAAAGTGAAAAATCCTAGGTTTAAAACAGAATGCTAACAGTACACACTATCAGCTAATCCTAAAATTTTTAGTAAAATGTGATAAATATTGATAAAAATTAAAAATCAATAAAACAGTATAAAAACTTTTATCACACTTATTATTAGCATTTCCACAACTAGGGTTTGCAGGGGTTCATTTTATTAGCATTAGGGAAAGAAGAGGGAAAGAGGGGGAGGAAAGGTAGAAGAAAGTAAGGTAAAGAGATTGGTCATGCATTGACCAATGATAACTGTGTTTAGAATCAATTAATTATTAGTTCAGTTATGGGAATCTGAGGTCCAAAGGCGGGTGAAGGTAGTTTTAAAATTCACTATGCTATAAAAATTTAGGAATCAGATTTTTTTGCTTTATTAAAATGAATGATTTTTCTTTCCTAATGAAGAAAACTGTTGCATAAAAGAGTCACTGAAAATGTCTTGGAAAAATACTTGGAAAATCTTTCTTCAAGTAGGTCTTCAGAAGCAAGCATACAGCATACACTTAGAAATTTTGGCTAGCATCTGTGAAATTTCACTTATATTTAAACAGAGCTGTGAATGTTTCCCTAGGGCACCTACCGTTCTATTTTAAATATGCCTCTTAAAAATTGTTTTAGCATCTAACAGAGCACACATGATGTGAAAACACTTGTTAAACCACCTCCTCCGCAGTTTTAACAAAAAGACAAATATGAGATCATTGCATTTCTTAAGGCTCATTTTATGAGAATTAGTGCAGCTACAGTATTTTCACAAAGCATGTGCCCTTGATATTATATTATTATATGCTACAGTATTTTCACAAAGCATGTGCCCTTGATATTATATTATTATATGCTACAGTATTTTCACAAAGCATGTGGCCTTGATATTATATTATTATATGCTAGAGGCCAGGTGCAAGGAATTGTCAGTGGAGTCCCTCAACCTGGCCTGTGCCCTCTTGAATCTGAAACCTCCTGGGAGGATATCAGAGGCCTAGGGCACAGATTCAGCCTAATCCCCATAGTTAAGGCTGAGGGACCCACTGACACATGAATCCATGCACTGGGCCAGTTTTGGCCCAATTCCTGTAGGCCAGGCCAAGGGACCCCACTAGTGGATGAATCTGGGCACCTGGCCTCTAGTATTCTTATAAGATCTTTGGTTAATATCTTCCCATCCTCCTCCTTCCCTCTTTTCTCCAAAATTCACCAGTCTGTTTCATGTTTCCATGCCTGTGCATTGAGCATCTTCCCTCTGATGATACATGTTTGTCATAGCTGCCAGTGGAACAGTCAAACAGTCATTTAGTCTATTATACATATAGAGTAGAGTTCCAGTGCACTGGTAGGATCCCTAGGCCTGGCTGGTGATCAGGGCTGATCTGTGGGGGTGATTAGAGGGGTAATCTAATGATTACCATTGGCCCACTTTCCCAAAAGGGGGAAAGTGGGCCAATGGTATGCCAGCTTGCTGGCATTATCCCCTGCTACCAATGCCAATCAGGGCCTGCAGGCTAGGGGCAGCTCCTGCATTGAGCATCTGCTCCCTAGTGGTCAGTGTGCATCACAGCAAACAGTCATTCCACTGGTCATTCCGCTATTTGGTCGATTTGCATATTAGGATTTTATTATATAGAATATTTGCCATTTGGGGGGACTCTTTTTCACATTTGCTCTAGATAAATTGTACACTAGAATTATGAGACATTATAACATAAAGCTTTGTAATGTGATAGTGGTGGAGCAAACCTATTCAAGTCAAGAAATTCAAAAGAAATGACAATCCATCTATTAAGGATGGCTTTAAGTCATGTCTTTGTTTCACACTGTCAATCTAAAAACACAAATTGTAGGTTTTTTAGCTCAGTGGAATCATATCAAAGACATCCTTTAAACATGCCAATTTTAAGATATAAAAGAAAATAGGTTGCATGTATGAATAAATTAAATTACTTATCCCTTAGGACTAACTCCCTTGGGAGAAGTTTAGTTCTACAGTTACATTTCTCAAGCTATTTGTTTAAGTTGTATTCTGCTCTACTTATAGACAATTGTATAGAATAAAAGCAAAGTACAGAGAATCATTATATTATTTGACATTTGTCGTGGTAATTCTTTGGATATAGTAGTACACTTGGTTAACTAGCAGCCTATGCAACTTCCAAGTGACAGGGGATTCAAGTACTTTTACATTTCTCTTGAAAAACCAACAATGATCCAAGGGCAACCTCTTTGGAAAATAACATATATTAGCTTTTTAAATACCCTGCTCTTCCACAGTTTAATATCATGGTGAAGGCAAAGTGTTCAAGCTCCTTTTTCCCCACTGGAGTCTGGAGGAGAAATTTTGATTTGAGATGTAGACTAATGATGAAATCAAGCACTATTAGAAAATATATTGAAATCACTTTACTGGGGTGGAGATTCTTTTTCTCTCCATGACTTAGTCACATGGTCAACATGCTAGTAAAGCCCAAGGGAAAAGGAGGAAAAAGTCTATTTTCTTCTCTGGGCTCCAATGTAGAAGGTAACGACTTACTGAAGGTTCTATTGGGCACACTTTAGGTCACCAAGATAGGAAATCAGATCTATATTAAAAGAAGAAGATGTAGAAGGGAAGGATGATTGCCTTTCACATCTCCAAAATTAAAGCATAATCTTACTGGTGGTTAGATATGGCGACCCATAAATTATGGTATTGCTGGGATATCCTGATCACTTCTTAGGGCACCTGGCTAAGAAAACATCATGCCTTTATGAGCAGGATTATTTTATAAAAATACATATTTTTCTGAAATGTTTACTGTTAACATATCTTGGAAGGTCACATGCACAAAGTAATTTATTTTATCATATAGGACCATACATTACATGCAATTGGAAGGATTTGAGAGATAGGACAGGGAAAAGGGAGTTCATGGATAGGAATGCAAATGTGATGGGCAGAGATATCTAGATTGTTTACAAAAATGACACAAGGGGAAAAAGAAGAGTGGGCACCTGGTGAGCTTTGAAACTGATACCATGCAGAGAAAAGGGGGAAAGTGGGCCAATTGGGAAAAACATGGGGGGGGGCATAAAATAAGAAAGGATCCAATTAGAAGGGGAATGAACAGACAAAGAAGCTACTGGCATTGACTAGTATAAATCTGTAGACAAAGAGACAAACTGGACTCATTTTTTTCCTCCATTTTAAAGAGAAAGCAGGTTTTTCCCATTTGGGGACCTGTTCCCAGGGGATTACCTATTTGGGAACCCTTCCTATGCAGGAATTTGTATCCACTTACAACAAATTTCTTTTTGCTTATAATACTTTGTCCACAAAATTTATTCTTCCAACTTGATGAGACAAGAACCCGAAGAGTTCTAGCTTGCCATTCAGGGTGTCACAATGTACCATGATAATTACTGAGAGTTTAGGTGAACAAGAGAGTGGAAGAGTTTTATTCCAGAAGAGTGGGTGGACACAGGCCATTGCAACACAGCGATGTGAGCCGGGGTTGTAGAAGCAGAGGGAGTACTAGGTAGGTGCGCTTTAGTCAGACTGGCTGAGAAAGCTTACAGGAAAGCAAGTCATGGAAATGGAGACATAAAGAATGAGTAGGAATTATTCAGGTATAAGGGGTGATATGGTAGAAACTGTAATTGTCAACAAATAACCTGATATATATGACAAGCTTGTATGTTGGAGATTGGAGGAAAAGTGTAGACCTTTGAGAACAGGCTCTACCATCCTAAATCCTGGCTACATCTCTGGATGAATTACAGAGCTTCACCTGGCTTGTTTCCTCATTTTCAAATAGTATTGTTATGAGAGTAAAATGACATTTCATATAATCTACCCAATATAGCACTGTATATTTTGCATAATTATTAGATACTTTCTGCCTTTATTTTTTTTTCAAAATATGCATTCCTCTGTATTCATGGCTTTTATCACACTTATTATTAGCATTTCCACAACTAGAAAAACAAAGAGAAAGCATTTTTTTTCTTTTCTCTTTATCTTCCCCTTCACAATCAACCAATGGCAAGTATTGTGGCTCATTCACTATTGTGTCAATTGTACCCTAACCTCTTCACTCTGGACCCTATTCTATGTTGCCGACATATATAATCAATTTCTTATTCTATTTTCACTCAAAATAGATTATTTTATTCATCAAATATGTTCATTCAGTATTTTCTGTTCTCTTTTGTAGTTCCCCAGTGACTATTACACGTTTTTCACTAAATGTATGAGTATGATTTAGCCTTAAGCTCCATTCTCCCTAGAGACAAAGGATGCAGACTGAAGAAATTGAGGTCAGCAGTATTTGCCTTTTTTTGTTTACACTCGAGTTTCTCCACATGAGCACTATTAACAATTGGAACAGATAATTCTGTGTTAGTAGGGGTATTATAGTTTGTTTAGCAGCATCTCTGACCTCTATCCACTATGTGTCTTAATTACCACATTCCTAACTGTAGTTAGGAAAATACACTTCCAGATATAGCCATGAATGCTGTACAGGGCAACCTAATCTGCCCATTGAGAAACAAACCTATACTATTAACACCATTCAATTCAAAATAACTTTTATCATAGAGGAAGCTGTCAAATATTTTTTAATTATCAAGAAACCATCAACAAAACACCAAGAAAACCCACTGTATAGGATAACATATTTGCAAATGTTATCACTGATAAAGGTTTAATCTCCAACATCTATAGCCAACTTATACAACTTAATAAAAGGAAGATAAATGATCCAATAAAAATAAATGGGCAACAGACCTAAATAGAACCTTTTTAAAAGATGACAGAAGGAAGGCCAAGAGACACATGAAAACATGTTCAAAGTCACTAATTATCTGAGCGATGCAAATCAAAACGACAATGCGATACTATCTCACACCTGTCAGAATGGCAATCATCAAAAAATCAACAAATGGCAAGTGTTGGTGAGTTTGCGAAGAAAAAGGAACCCTCATGCACTGCTGGTGGGAATGCAGACTGGTGCAGCCACTGTGAAGAACAGTATGGAGTTTCCTCAAAAACTAAAAATGGAACTCCCATTTGTTCCAGCAATCTCACTTCTAGGAATATATCTTAAGAAACTAGAAGCACCAATCAGAAAGGACTTATGCACCCCTATGTTCATAGGAGCACAATTTACAATAGCTAAGGTTTGGAAACAGCCTATGTGCCCGTCAGCAGATGAGTGGATCAGAAAACTGTGGTACATCTACACAATAGAATTCTATGCTGCCATAAAAAAGAAGGAATTCTTACCATTTGCATCAACTTGGATGGAACTGGAGAGCCTTATGATAAGTGAAATAAGCCAGTCAATGAAGGAGAACCACCACATGATCTCACTCATTTGTGGATAATAAAGAACATTATAAACTGATGAACAAAAAAGATACAGAGGCAGTAAAGTATCAAACAGATTGTAAAATTACAGCAGGAAGGTTAAGGAGAGGTGGGGGAGAAAAGAGATCAACCAAAGGACGTGTATGCATGCATATGAGCATAACCAATGAACACAAGACACTGGGGGGGTAGGTTATGCCTGGGGAGGCAATGGGAAGGTATGTATACATGTAACACATTAATAAAAATTAGAAATAAATTAATTAATTCTGAAAATTGAAGAAAAAATGAGATTAAGATATTTAAGGCTGTAATATTACCAACAATATAAATATATATTTAAAAAGAAAAAAGAAGATATTCAAGGATGCAACAAGAACACCATTTTCCAATGCAGCCAAACCATGAACAAACTGGCTGTGTCACCTAGGTGAATGGGTTAAGTTTTCTGAGTTAGGGCAGAGTCTCAAGATCAGGAGACAGAATATATCTGAAATGAGATGATCTCAGGAGATAAGAATTTTGAAGAACCTCCCTTGCCTTTTGGTTTCCTATGATCAGATTAATACTGAAGAACAGATCCAGTTTTTAGTTTAGCTTACTTCAGACAGCCTGGAGATCAAGAATAATCACTGACAGTGGGTAGATATTGACAAGCACATTTTATTGGGAGATTGAAGCAATCCATACATTTTATGCTTGAAGAAGAAAATACTCGAATTTATTTCCTAGGAGGCCTAAAAGTTGACTCTAAAGGGCTACTCACTATAATTCAAGTGAAAGTTATGTGCTTCTCAAATGTTAATTGGTTTACAGTTCAGAATTTCAAAAATCAGATTTATTTCACCATTTCCACTGATTATAATTCTAAATAGAACTAGAATGTATATTCAAATTGAGATTAGCATATATGTGATCTCTCTGATATTTGCTTGTTTCCTCTATCAGGTTTCAGTCCAAAGTCTACTTTACATTGGCTTCAATGCCCTTGAGAAGAATTTAACTACTCTTCAGTATTCTGTTGTATGTGTGTTTACATATGTGCTTGTGTGTACTAAGAAGTGTTTTTATAATGATACAGTGATTATTATTTTCTGATAAATATGGTGGATCTTCCTAAGCTGATGCTATTTAGTGCCATAACTATTAAAGTCAATCAACAGCCGAAACTGGTTTGGCTCAGTGGATAGAGCGTTGGCCTGCAGACTGAAGGATCCTGGGTTCGATTCTGGTCAAGGGCATGTATCTTGGTTGCAGGCACATCTCCAGTGGGGGGCGTACTGGAGGTGGCTGATTGATGTATCTCTATCATCGATGTTTCTAACTTTCTATCCCTCTCCCTTCCTCTCTGTAAAATAACAATAAAATATATTTAAAAACATAAAAAAATAAAGTCAATCAACATGTATTTCTGTTGATCAAGTAACTCTTAGGAGTTTTGGAGATTGATTCAGCTTTGATCTCTGCTGATGATTTGTATTTATTTTCTGCCCAAAATAGATCTTCTGGTAGTTTTTAAATAAAGTAATCGGAGATTTCTATATGATCCAACTAGCTCCAATTAACGATAATCCTTCCTTTCCACTGGTATTTTTGTGCAGTTTAAAACAATTTTTTCTACTTTTACATTTAAGGACCCTGCACTAACATGCATTTCTTGTTCAAGTGTGAGAATGCTCAGCAAAATTCTCATTATCCTGTTTTGAAGGGTGCTTGGAAATTCTTAAGCAGTGAGGTCAACAATGCAAAAAGAATTCAATAAAGCCTTCCCCCCATACATTCTCCATTAAGAAAATTAAGAATGAGTTATTTTTAAATTGGCTATTATTGCCAAATTTAAACAGCAAAATAAAACAAAAGCAGTAACTTTGGGACACTCAGTCCTCTTTTAGACTCACCAATACAACCAGGACATGACAGTTAGCAATTTTAACATCAGAATCTCTACTATCAATGTGTCTCCATAATTATTGATATTTTTATAATCACTATTGTGCCTTGTCTCCCACTAGGTGTAATTCCCACTTTCCCAGTTCTTTGTTCTTTTAATATAATTAAGAGCTTTGTTTGACTTGGGTTTAAGTCCAAACGTATTGAGGCCATTTATATATCTCTGCCTTGCCATCTTCATATTTTGTCAACAGAACATATCTATCCAAAAACTATGAAAATAAAATGAGATGGTTATGTAAAGAATCATTGATAACATCTGGATCTTTTGGAACCATGAGTAAGCTTTGGTCCATAGAAAATGTCTGCAGGGATTTAAACATTTGTGTGTAGTAGGTGGATTGTACTGATGAACTCTATTTCTTTTCTCTCTCCCTCCCTGCATCTCATATTGTGATAATACAGAGCCCTGAAACTGGAATCTCAAGGGCTATGTAACTTGCTTAACCAATGAGATTTCTTCCTTAACAAAAGAAAATAAAAACTTAAACTGTACCTGAAAGATTGGGTTTGTACACTCTAACTCATCTGCAAGTGTGGATTAGCTTGCCCACTGGAAAAATAAAATATCACTGAAGTGGAGTCAAGTCACTCAGGAAACCTCTTGGCCTCTTAAGCCCCTCCAATAACCATCTCCCCACCACCAACTCCACCATGGACCCCAGTGTCCTTTAAAAAAGGAGCTCTGCATGCCCTTTAACATCCCTGGTGTTGAGAGAAGACTACAAAGTTGTAGAAGGTAAATAATGCCTAATAGCTCTATATTTAGTATTATGAACATACTAAATACCTGGTACACAAATTCATGCACCAGTGGGGTCCATCAGCCTGGCCCATGGGATTAGGCAGAAACCAGCTCTCCACAGTGGGGTCCTGTATTGTGAGAGGGCATAGGCCAGCCCAAGGGACCCCCACTGGTGCACAATTGGGGCCAGTTAGGGACATGGGAGGTTGGCCAGCCAGGAGGGACCCTAGGAAGGGCTCCAGGGCATGTCTGGCACATCTCATTCAGTCCCGATTGGCCAAAATCTCAGCATCAAGCTAACCTACCAGTCAAAGCATCTACCCCTTGGTGGTCAGTGCACATCATAGTGAGCAGCTGAACTGCCTTACATAGCATTAGCATATTATGCTTTGATTGGTTGAATGGATGACCAGACACTTAGCATATTAGGCTTTTATTATACAGGATAAAATATTTATTGTTTGACATTATTTTGAACACTTATGTAGATCTCACTCTTCCAATATGTCTTGCTGCTACCTGCATTTCTCCCCACCTCTCTTTCCATTTTTATTCAATCTCTCATTTCTCTAAATTTAATGGTTAGTGAAAAGGCCTAAATTGGGGCATTTTTCAGCAGCTTGGTAAGCGATGACGGAGCTGACCTTGAACTAATTGCTTAAGAGGTACCCAAAGGGTAATTTTTTTTCTGTTGAAAAATGAATACTCTCACCTTTTTAGGGTAGAGAAAGAAAGGTTCCAACATATATTGCCTTCCACAAAGGGCTTTAATTCAGAAGTTCTAGATATAGAATTGATATCTGACTTAAACTACGTAACTTTATGAAGAGAGAATTAGGTTTTGGTTGGTGGCATTTCAATTTCTGTGCATCACCCCTGAGCCCATTGTACTGTATGCCAACTGTTTAGATTGTGCATTAAATGCTTTTATGCTCCTGCTGTAAGCTGGAGGTCTTGCACACATGTCCGTATACAGGCACACAAGTCAGCCAGCAAGTCTAAGTCCTGTCCCTTGAGGTGCTTATGCTTGAACAGATAAAACACAGGGAAGACAGACCAATGATGTGCATTTTTCAAGCTTCCCTTGTTGCTGCAAAAAATAGAAACACAAATTCAATTATTTCATATTCTCTGATGGACACGAACATTTCTTTATTCCTAGAGAAAAGTTAGAGGTGTTTTTTTTTAATTAGTGGGATAGGCTTTAAAGAATAAAAAATCTGTGCAAAATGATAACAAAAAGAAAAAAGGTCTGAAGAGGAGATTAACCAGAACAGGAAAATGTAGATGATGTCTGAGGATCATAAGTACTAAATGTACGTATTTCCTGTTTTTCACTCACCACCTTACACAGTTCTCCATTATTTATGAATTTCAAGATTAGCTTCTACAAAATCAGAGAATCATGCATCTGCTTTGTTATAAATGAGGCAATCACCAACAATTCTAAATATATTTTGGTGACATACAAACACTGTTTCACGTGGACTCTGACTTCCCCACCAGCCTTTATTTTCAGTGTTAAAATAAATATATTTATCATTCAGCCATATGCTGTGAAATTTTCCCATCACTTGGTTTCTCATTTTCCAGGGCAAACTTTTCAATGCCCAAGAGCAAGCAATTGAAGTAGAACTGTACCACAGTGCATTTCCAATGTGATGCGGCAGAAATAATGTTCAATGGAATTATTCTGTTAGTACCGCCTGAGAAGCCAAGCTGAATATTCCACACTTTCAGTGAGTATTTGACATTTGTTCATTTTTTCCCCAGTCCTGGAAGCTTCATTATTTGTTTATTCCTCTGTGCATATTTATTTGGAAAAAACATAT
>PVJN01041513.1:0-18722 GCA_004026805.1 Lasiurus borealis
GGCCCAGTGCACCTGGGTGCTTTTCAGAATCTAGTTCCTATCTCACAGCCACCTGGCAATACAAGGTCTCCCATTCCTTACTGAATTACAGAAAAATTCCTTGGCCTGGGATTCAAAGTTCTTCGTGATGTACTGTGACTTCCTGACCAGAATTTTCTCCAATTCCTCCCATCTGCATGCATTGTTTTTTGTTTTGTGTGGTTTTTTTTTTTCCAGGAAAACTGTTCAGTTAGATATTTCCTCCCTAAAACCCTCAAGGCTCCTTGTACCAGACACAGTACTTGTACCAGTGTACTGGGATGATGCCTCCCATATCTGAGCCACGAGAAAATGGATTGGGTCTCATTCAGCTAAGTATACACTGCTCAGGACCTACATATAAATAGGAATAACTCTTGTGAGGATTCCAACCCAGACAGTCCAGCTCCATATTGCATGCTCTTAACCTTCCATTCAACCGCCCAAATAGAGTATTACGTATGTAGAATGCTAAAGATCAACCATCTGCCAAGGTGGCAGTGGACCCTGAGATATAACAGTTGATTTGTGTCACTTATGATACAAGATAGTTTGTTACCCCCAAGTATTACCAAGGAAGAAACTTACTTGTAACACATTAGAGACACGGTGATCCACTTAATGGTAACTCACTGAGATAGAAACTCTGAGTGGCCCTTAAGGTAGAAAGGAGAGCTGGTAGGTTAAAACAGTGATTTTCAACCACTGTGCTGCAAGAATTTTTAAAACATGCAATACCTGACTAAGCAGAGGCACCGGTCTCTTTATTCTTAAAAATAATCCAAATTTTTTTAAAAAATGACAGCCAACACAAACAACAATAGCTGTCCGGTGTGAATGAATCAAAATTATGCCTTTTTTTTGTCTGATCGGCAAAAAATATATTTTTGGGTGTGCTACAGAATTTTAGTCATTAGTTTGTGTGTGCCATGAGATGAAAAGGGTTGAAAATTGGTGGGTTAGAACTTATCCTAAGGCAGGACCAGGCTCAGGAAGATAATGATTTGTAGGACAAGATCTGTTAATAATAATGATAAAATTTGTCTCATTTCTAATGAGGTTGAGCACCTTTTCTTATAAGGAGTGTAAATGGTACGACCACTTTGGAAAAGTTTGGTATTAGCTAGTGAAGTTGAAGATAAGCATACTCTATGACACAGAAGTTCCTCTTAGGAATGCAGCCAAGAGAAACTCAGGTACATACGCACCAGGACACACAAGAATATTCTCTGTGGCATTTTTTATTTTTTTCCTTGTTTTATTGTTTAAAGTATTACAAATAGTAGTACATATGTCTCCTTTTTTGTTTCCCCAATTGACCTTCCCCCAGTCTCTGACATTTTTATAATAACTCCCAACAATAAGAAAACCAAATGCCCACTCATGGTAGCAAGGAAAAAATGGATGTGATATAATCATGCAATGAAATACTATACAGTGTTGAAAATGAAGGAAGTATAACTTTATACAACAACATGGATGAGTCCTAAAAATATACTATTGGTTGAAAGATACATTAAATTAAAGAATCCATGCAGTATAATAGTGTTTATATAAAGTTTAAAAATAAGTAAAATTTAACAGGATTATTTAGGGATGTATACAGTACTTAGGTGGCAAAACCAGAATGAAGGAAAACAACTAGATAGAAGAATATGAAGAAATTACCAATAAATCTGGGGTGGTGGTTATCGGTAGGGATAGAGTGTTGTGACAAGGAAAAGAAAAGTGAGTGGGGGCTTCTGGAGTGCTGGCAATGTTATACTTTTCTCTGGTTACATGGTGTCCATCATAATGATTCTTAAAACTACATATTTGTTTCAAGCACTTTTTTCTACCTATCTGTTATATTTCACAATTTTTAAACATTAGAAATAAATCTTGCAGAGAGCTGCCATGCCTCCCATGTGCCCAGGGCTTGATCTGCTTCTGAATCCTATCCCCTCTCACATTTTCACAATCTTTTAGTATACATTATTTCCTCTCATCTAGATCTTTCACATCACTTTATACTGGATCCTCTTCATTAGCATTTAAATATATGGAAGTCTCTTTTCCATTTTCAAAATAATAACAAATAACCTATTGCTTTAACCTCATCCCTAGCTACTGTTCTTGCTCCTCCCTTTCACAGATAAAGTTTTGAAAGGAATTGACTTCATTACCTCCATTTCTTTGCTTCCTAGACCTTCTCCAATTGGTCTTCTGCCTCCACCACTTATTTTATCAAAAGAGGTGTCCCTCCAGCCTTCATGACTCAGAATAGCTAGTTCAGTGGACCTTTCATCCAACCTCTCTTGGATCATTCTACATTGTTGACCATAACCTCCCTGAAACATTCTCCCTCTCTTTCTGGCACAATCTTTTCATTTTCCTTCTTCTCTGGCTGCTCACTCTCATTTTCCTTTGCCGACCCATTTCCTTCTAGCTAGATGTTAAATATTACAGCTCTGGATCCTAGGTTTTCTTCTGTTCTCGATTGCTGTCAGTCTCTAGATGATCCCAGCTATTTGACTCCATTAGTTTGCTGTTGTCTTTCAGACATGCACATGCAATCCATAGCTCTCCTTGGAACTCCAGACAGGTATTTCTAATTCTCTGCTTGCCAATATAACCTGGGTATCTCAAAATTATGTCAAGCAACCTGTCCAAAACTATGACCTTCCACTATGAATATGATCCTTATCAGGTAGGTGTTTTCCATATCTGGGGAAAGCACCAGAAACCCAGATGTCAGGCTTGATACTTCCCTACCTGCTGAGTACCCTTCCAGAGTGGTCTACGCTCTATAGGAAAACTTAAACTAAGGACCTGCATTAGCTAACCTCTCTCTACCTTTTCAGCCATCTTTCATCTCTCCTTTTCAACTGGGTATTCCTAGCCCCCAGGATAAATTTTAGTCCCTCAAATTTCCCGTCTGCCCACAGGGTTATGTGGCAGAGTTTTGTGTTAGCAAAACTCCTTAGAATACTTTTCTCTCTTCTGTCTAACTCCTTCCTCTTGTCCTGTTATTAGCTCAAATGTTACTTCATCCAATGAGGTTTTTTTTTTCCTGATCCTCAGGCTTTAACACATGGTTTTCTGTTGTACTAGTTATCTAGTGCTGGATAACAAATCTCTCCCAAGCTTAAAGTCTTAGTAATAATCATGTATTATCTCTCATGATTTTTATGGGTCAGGTGGTTCTGGCTCGTTGTTGGTCTCTCATGAGCTTGTAGGCAGATGTCAGCCAGGAATGCAGGTACCTGAAGGTTTGACTGGGACTGGAGTTCCCACTTCAAGATTGTTCACACCTATGGCTGGCAAGTTGGTGTTGATGGTGGCCAAAGGATCCTGTTTCTTTGTACGGGGATCTCTTCATATTTCTTGGGCTTGGGCTTCTTCACCACATGGTCACTTGGATTCAAAGCCAAGCATTGAGAAAGGGAGAGGGAGGGGAACAGACTTATTCTTTTCCTAAACTAGCCTCAGAAGCCACATAGCATTACACTCACCCTATTCTCTTTGTTAGAAGGGAGGGGAATTAGATTCTAACTCTTAGAGGGCAAGTGTTACAAGATCTGCAGACATTTAAAAAATCACCTATACTCTCCCTTCCTGGACCTGTCACAGACTGAAATTTTATGTAACATAATTATATTATAAAGATATAGTATATAACACATAGTATATATGTCTGTGATTACTTGAATAATGCCTATCTTCCCACACCAGAACATGTGATAGTGGAACAAGAATCATTATCTCCTTTGCCTACCATTTTATTCCCAGAACCTAGCACATTAGCTGGCAAACAGTGTGGAATAAATATAAATAAGTTATTAATTATAAGTAACAACACAGGCAACAGCTTATTTAAGTAGGTATCGTTCTTTCCATTTTATAGATGTGGAATTGAAATGATTGGACAACTTCCTCAAGGACCGAAGTTTGAGTCAAGGTCTCACTGATACTAAGCCAGAACTACTCCTAGGACTCCAGATGTCCTCCCTGTGACCACAAAAGAAGCACAGAAGCTGCTTTGGCCTGAGTGAAGAGGCTCCTGTGTTCCCACACTTCCTCATCAAGAATACTCGGGGGGCTCTCTCGGCTTCCCAGGTGTATGAATTTAAGGATAGGACAGTCATTACAGTAAGAAAACACTCAGAATTTAGTCGTGAAAAAAAAAAATCATTCTCCAAAATAATTGATCTGTGTGAGTGTGCTTATCATGAGCAAAAAGAGGATGTTGAGGTTTCTGAAACTACAAGCTTATTGTTGGATCAACCAGAGTTGTCACTGAGAGAACTAGTTCCTCTCAGTCAATGGCCAAAT
Organism: Lasiurus borealis; assembly: GCA_004026805.1. Classification (NCBI taxonomy): domain Eukaryota; kingdom Metazoa; phylum Chordata; class Mammalia; order Chiroptera; family Vespertilionidae; genus Lasiurus; species Lasiurus borealis. The sequence goes on from PVJN01041513.1 coordinate 4,333, forward strand.
CTCTACCTGGCCCATTGCATTCCTCCACTCCTGTGAGAGGTCTCATCTCCTTCACTAAGGAGAAACAGGTCATTCAATAGCTGCTCTGTCCAATGAGGGGAGCACTATTCATGTGTGAATGTTACCCACATTTCAGGTGATCAGAAGCCACCATGTAGCCAGTGGCTTCCTTCCATGTTGGGAAGTACAAATAGAGAACTTTGATGTCATCACAGAAAATTCTACTGGACAGTGCTGCCAGAGAACCTGGATAATTCCATCTCCAGAGAATTCCAAGTCCACGGGAAAAGAAAAAATGGAGGGCTGGTGGAATGCATCCACCCCAAGGGGAGCCCCAACTCACACAGGAAAAGGTCACTAATCCTGGGGCTCTGGGTATGGATTTGCTTCTGGAAAGCTGTGGTCCCCTCATCAGGCTTTCTGCTTCTCCTTCTGTCCCAAGCCATCAACTTCGTTGTATTTTATTTTTGTATTATAGGTTGCATTCAACATTATTTTGTATTAGTTTCAAATGTACATCCCAGCAGATAGACATTCATATACTTTGTACAGTGTTCCCTCTAATAACTCAAGTGCCACCTGGCGCCATAGGTAGTCACCACAACATTGTTGATTATATTTCCTATGCTTTCTCTTATATCCCTGTGCCTCTTTTGAAACTACCAATTACTTCTTCTCAATCCCTTCACCTTTCAACCTCATTATAAATAATCACATCACTCTCCAGACCAGACCTCTCCTTGCTTGCTGTGCAGAACCCACTGAGCCTACACCTAACCTGGAACAACACATGTCTTACCCCTCTCTCTGCTTCAAACCATTCCATCCCTATACTCAGGCTGGTTTCTGTCTCTCCCATATCATAGTATGTGATTTCCCTCATTGTCAATGGCACCCTTCCCCCAACTTCTTTATCAACATGTGTTCCAGATTCTATTTCCCTTCACCTCCCTGGAGAACTTGCTTTAGTCATTATTCTCTCCATCATGCCCCATCTTTCTCTCCACTACCATTCTCTTCAGCCTCCACTACCTCTCACAGCTTGCCCAACAATATTAAAAACTTTAATTGACCCATCCCATCCTCCCTTCACTTCCCTACCAGTTGCCTTTAGGGAGCTGTCTGCAGAAAGGCTCTCCATCCTCATTCCCCACTTAGGGTCTGGCTCTCATCCAAACCAGTCCCTTCCCATTTAATAGAATTTGTTCTGGATATGGCATTCGAATCTCTCCACAATCAGTTTCTGACCTGATTTCTTACCCATCTTTCTCTTTGTCATCTAACCACACATCTCTTCACCATTCACCACACATGCCTAAAACATTCCTGTGTCTGCATCTTTATTAATACCATTTCTTTTGCCAGAAATACTTGCTCCATGCACATCCTCTGCATCTTTGGGGGCTGAGCTCCTTCTTGATGAGGTCTTTTTAGTAATGAAAGCCCGTTGTATTTCTCTGACTCCCACACTGAGCACAGACCACCTGGGCTACTATGTATTGTTGTATGAACATTTATCTTCTCTCCCTAGCTCAATTTCAGGGTGCTTCCTGGAAAGGAATGAGCATACATATCTTTGCACTCCTACGAGCTCTTAGATGCAGAATCTTGTGCACAGTGGATATTCAAATATTGTTGGATGAGACTCAAACAGTGATATATCCCATTATTACTGAAGGAGGGACCAGGAGTAAACCAGGCATCACTCTTTTAAATAAGTCTCCTGGAAAGAATATTCTGAAAGGGAGACTATCACAGCTATTTGCTATGTAAATGACCCGAGGATGAAGATGGCACATTAAAACATAATATACCTCTTTGGAAGATCCTGGAGCTATGGGTTTGAACAGGTGCCTGGAACTAGGAAAAGCTGCAGAGCTGGCAAACGTTGTTGTCATTGTTGGTACATTTTGGTGGTTAAAAAAAAATTGTGGGGTGTGTATGTGTGTATCTGTTCCTGTTCCTGCTTGAGGCAGGGAGTGGAGTTGGTACAGAGAGAAAAGATACAGGCTTTGGAGGCAGGCAAACCTTGTCCTGGATCTCACCTCATTGTTGACTTGATGTATGAAAGTGGGTAAGTGATCTCTCTTTACATTGTAGAAGAATATTGTTGACCTAAGGAAAGGTTTATGATAAAGATACAAACAATAGGATATCATATTTTTATTATGTTTTTTAAAAAGGTTGTGTGAATATACATGTATGCACAGAACAAGGACCGGAATTCTACATGTCAAAATGCTATCGATATTTCCTTTGGCTTTTTCTGTATAGATATTTCCTTTGGCTTTTTCACATACAATGGCTTTTTAAAAGAAGGCCCATTAAAATAATGTGGGTTAAGAAGTTGTACTATCAAAACCCTAAGCATCTGTGTTTTTTAGTAGTTTAAATTATTTCTTTGGAGTTAAAGCTAAGTGTGTTTTATTTATTTTTTTCCAACAATCTCAAATATTCAGAAAAAAATGAGAGGCAGTTGAGACACGATACCCTATCACTCCCAAATTTTTAATGTGTCTTTCCTTCCATCAAGAAAATTCCAGTATACATGCATACCTTGGAGAAATTGCAGGTTTGGTTCCAGACCACCTCAATAAAGTGAGTGTCACAACAGAGCAAGCCAAAATCTTTTTGCTGTTGGAGGGTCTCACCTTCAATTTGTAAAAAACACAACATCTGTGAAGCACAGTAAGGCAAAGCACAATAAAGTGAGGTGTGCCTGTACAGCCATTTAAATTAGGAAATTAACACTGACCTTTGAGCCTCTAACCTCATTCAGGTTTCCTCAATTACCTAATAGTGGCCTTTATAACAAAGGATCCAGTCTCAAATTATGTGTTGTATTTAGTTATGCCTCTTTAGTCACCTTTAATATGAGTCAGTACGTCAGCATTTGCTTAACTTTCGTGATTTTAATGCTTTGGAAAATCACAGGTCAGCAATTTTGTCCCTTAATTGGAGTTTGTGGTAGCTAAACTCCAAGATGGCCGGCGGTGATTCTCTTCTCCTGGTAGTCACACCCTTCGGTGTAGTCCCCTCCCACTCTGAACCAGGAGTGACGTGTCCAGGAGACTAGTGAAGAAGTGATGGTATGTATCTAGAGGCTAGGTCACAAAAGACATTGCAGCTTCTGCCTTCATCTCTTTGCTCATACTGGAGGAAGACAGCCATTGCATCATGAGGACATTCAGATAGCTGTTAGAGAAGCCCACATGGAGATAAAGCTAAAGCACTTCATAAGCAGCCACATCAACTTGCCAGTCATGAGGATAAGCCACTTTGAAAGTGGTTTTCCTGCAACCTCAGGAATATAAGCCACAGTAGCCCATCCAAGCTGATCCCAAATTCCTGAGCCACAGAAACTGTGAAAGATAGTAAATACTGTTACTTTTTTAATTTTTAAATTGCATTTATTGGGGGGGGGGCATTAGCTAATCAAGTTACATAAGTTTCAGGTATACAATTCTATAACACATCATATATTGTATTGTGGGTTTACCACCCAAAGTCAAATCTTCCATCACCATATATTTGCTATACCTAAATAAATGCTATTTTAATCCTCAGAGTTTGGGGGTAAATTTTTACACAGCAATAGCTAATTAATAGAGATCTACTTGTTTCCTCATGGTTACATACAAGCTTACCCATCTTTGGCAGGCACACCACAGTGTTTAACCTGTGTACTAATTGCATTCTATACATCATGCATCATTTCAGTTTGTTACCTTATTGCTAATGAAAGGTTAGGTCACTTGATTAAGGTGGTGTCTGTCATGCTTCTCCATGTAAAATCAATCTATTTGTATGTGTGCAATTAATAATTTGTGGGGAGTAACTTACCAAACTTTCACTTTATTCATCAATTTTTATAATATATATAGATAGATGCTAGGATTCCTATTTTATTAAATGGATTATAACCCATTACTTTTTGATGATCAAAGTATGCCATATTTGGCTAATTAGAGCCTCTTCAACTAGTTTCTATGTCCTTTTGACATGTTTCTATCATTTTATGAGCAATTTGCAACTTTCTAACAGTGAAAAAATGTTCCCAACACATCTGATATTTTCGTTGGCCAGAGCTTGTAATTAGCCATTTCACTGAAGAGACATGATTTCTTTTAGTGGAAAATGGTTTTAGAAGTCAATATCTGGATGTTAGGTATGCTCATTGCTTTTGGAGAGCTATTTCTCTCAGTATATATTAATAGGAAGAGTTAGGTTATATATAACTTCTATATCTGTGTGTGTGTGTGTGTGTGTGTGTGTGTACACACAGTGTATGAGGCCCAGTGTATGAGATTCGTGCACAGGGAGGGTTGGGGGGATGGCTGTCCTTCAGCCAGCCTGCACCCTCTCCAATTTGGGACCCCTTGAAGCATGTCTGCTCATTTAGACCCAATCCAGGTAGGATCGGGCCTAAATGGGCAGTCAGACATCCCTTTCACAATCCAGGACTGCTGGCTCCCAACTGCTCACCTGCCTGCCTTCCTGATTGCCCTTAACTGTTTCTGCCTGCTAGCCAGATCACCCCTTATCCACTCTCCTGCCAGCCTAATTGATGCCTAATTGTTCCCCTGCCAGCCTGGTCCCCCCCCAACTGCCCTTCCCTGCAGGCCCGGCCATCCCCAACTTTTCTTCTCTGCCATCCTGGTCACCCCTGATTGCCCTCCCCTACAGGCTTGATCACCCCCAATGGCCCTCCCTTGCAGGCCTGGTCCCTGCCAACTGCCCTCACCTGCTGGCCATCTTGCGGTGGCCATCTTGTGTCCACATGGGGACAGGATCTTTTGACCACATGGGTGCAGTCATCTTGTGTGTTAGAGTGGTGGTCAATCTGCATATTACTCTTTTTAAATAGGATAGAGGCCTGATGTGCAGGAGGGGGCCAGCTGGTTTGCCCTGAAGGGTGTTCTGGATCAGGGTGGGTGTTCCCTTGTGGCATGGGGTGGCCTAGGAGAGGGGCCTGTGGTGATTTGCAGGCTGGCCATGCCCTCCCCACCCTCCAGGTGACCCAAGCGGAGACCTTGGTATCTGGGATTGATTTATCTTCTGTAATTGAAACTTTGCAGCCTGGAGCAGAGCCAAGCCTTCTGCTGGCACAACCATTGAAACTGTGTTGCCTTAAGCACCAGCCAGAGTGTGCAGAAAGCTTGGCTTCCTCCATTGCCAGGGGCAAGCCAAGCCTGCCTCCTGCTCTCTCTATGGACGTAGCCATCTTGGTTGGGTTAATTTGCATACTTGCTCTGATTGGCTAGTGGGCGTGGTCTGTGGGTGTAGCAGAGGTATGGTCAATGTGCATATTACTCTTTTATTAGATAGGAGATATACAGTGGTACCTCGAGATACGAGTTTAATTCGTTCCGTAACCTTGAGGCATGGGAAACTGTGAGATGCTCGAGTCATGGTAAACTGGTGGGTTACGTGCAGCTGGCCAATCCTCGCGATTACTGTACTCGTATCTCAACTGTTGCTCGTATTTTAAAGCAAAAATCGCTCGCTCAATGGCTCGTATCTCAAAAATCTCCTATGTTAGGGCACTCGTATCTCGAGGTACCACTGTATATATAATGAGTTCCAGCAACATCCTGTATCACGGACAAGATATGCATGCAAGTTTTTTCTGCTGTCTCCTTTTCTCCAGTAAAATTGAGATTTCCAGGGAAATGTCCTTGGATTTTAGTTTTCTTGTTTCCATATTTAGAACTCCCTTTTCCAACAGTGAGAAAATTTACTTCCGTTCTGCTTTGTTCTTTTTTTTTTAAGAGATATTTCAGTTGCTTTATTGAGTAAGTTTCCTGTGCCACTGTACACAATCCAGGATGAGAGGGTCAAAAGTCAGAGGTCCCAGTTACAGGGGTCAGCCTTTGCCAGGTGTGTTGATGTAGACTTTGCCATCTTCTTGGATGGGCGTGTCACATGGGCTGGCACAAATAAACATCGCCACCATGATTAATAGAGACACCACAGCATCAGCAGCCACAAGGCCTGCCGGGAGTGGCAGGGGGAACAGCTCACATCCTGAACAGGAACTTGAAGTTATCTGAGCTGCAGCCACTGGGAGCAAAGGTAGAAGCAGGATGTTGCCTGGAAGGATCATGTTGGGCTGGGGGCTGGAAGAGGGCAGGCAAAGGGATTTGGTCTAGAAAGTTTCTCCCGTTATTCTTAATATAGGATTTCATCAATCCCTTTACTGTAAATCATTTCTTTTTCACCACTTCCTGCCTTCCTCCTCTCAATATGGATGCCCTCTTTATTCCTTTTAGGTTCCTACCTTTCACACTGGGAACATCCTTTTCCAACAGTATGGGAGATTTAGATATCCCAAATGACCCTTTGTATCAGTTTCCTCTTGGTATGTAACAATCCACCCCAAAATATAGTAGCTTAAAACAAAAATAATTTATTACCTCCCACAATTGGCTGAGAAATTCTGCTTGTCTCACCTGAGCTTACTCACGTGGCTGCTTTCAGTTGGTGGGTTGGGTGGAGAATAGCCATTCTTACATGTGCTCTCTCACATGTCTGAGGTCTCAGCTGAGATGGCTTCAATGGCTCCACCTCTCTCCTCATGTGATCGTCCATCTAGGACTTCTTCACATAATGGTGGAAGCATCCAAGGAAAGCAAAAGCCAAAGGCCACATTCTATTGTCAAAGCAAGTCACAGCCCAGGCCAGATCAAAGGGTGGGGTAACAGACATCACTTTTAGATAGAAGGAACAAGAATAGCAAGGTTACATTGCAAAGGAGCACCAACATGGAGGTATACTTCATTGAGGACCATTAGTCTAATAATTGACTATACTTTCCTAATTAAATGGTAAGAATGTCAGTTAAAGCATATATATGTATTTAAGCACAGCATTCTAAATGTCTCTCTGAACTGGCAAATCTGGGGACTACAAAAACAAGAGACCCTTCCACAAAGCTGGGTCCTAACCCTCAGTGTAAGATGAGTGAGAAAAACAATTTTACTGGAGAAAAGGAGACAGCAGGAAAAACTTGCATGCATGTCTTGTCCTTGGTACTGGATGTTGCAAAAAAGAGTCATCTGAAAATCTGTAACCACAAACTGAACATCACATGGATTTACAGATTTTTTTGAAAAGAAAAATGCAAGCTGATAATATTGTTTAAAGTGATCCTCTGGCCGAGACCGCTTTGGCTCAGTGGATAGAGCGTTGGCCTGCGGACTAAAAGGTCCCAGGTTCGATTCCGGTCGGGGGCATGTACCTTGCTTGCAGGCACATCTCCAGTGTGGGGTGTGCAGGAGGCAGCTGACCGATGTCTCTCATTAATGTTTCTGACTTTCTATCCCTCTCCCTTCCTCTCTGTGAAAAATCAATAAAATATATTTTAAATAAATAAATAAATAAAGTGATCCTCTGGTGTGAGACCTAGAGGCCAAGAGGAACAAATGTAAATCTTCCCTGATCAAATTCAAACTCAATCCAGGCCTTCAAGAATTCCTACAGGTGAAATTCCAACAAAAATGAACAACTCACTGTAAAACAGAATCATAAAACATACTCGGAGGCAAGGCATCATCTGTGAGAACCAGCAGGGGAAAAAACCCCACAAAAAATAGAAGGCAACATAGAGCCTTTATGCATTTAGATGCTAGACTATAAGACACAGATTTGGACGTAATTACTAGTAAGTGTAATATATGCTATGGACTGAATTGGGTCTCCTTTGAACTTACAGTATTTGGTGTAAGGAAGTAAGTAGGGTTAAATGAGGTCATAAAGATGGGGCCCTGACTGGATTAGTGCCTATGAGAAAAGACAGCAGAGAGCTTTCCTTCTCTCTACCATCTGAGGACTCTTTGGGAAGGTGCCATCTGGAAGCCAGGAAGAGAGCTCTCACCAAGAACTTGACCATTCTGGTATCCTGATCTTGGACTTTTCAGCCTCTGGGCTATGAGAAAATACATTTCTGTGGTTTAAGCCACCCAGGCTATGGTATTTTATTATGGCAGTCTGAGCTGACTAATACAATATATTTAAGTAAATATAAGACAAGCTTAAGTAATGAGTATGACTAATTTGGCAGAATTGAGAAAAGTTGGCATAGAAATTATTGAAATTAAATTTTTAGTAGTTGAAAGTAAAAAAATAAAATAAACTTTGAAAAATGGGTTCCACCACTGAAGATAAATTCTACCACTGAAGATAGAATTAATGAACTGGATGATAGATTGACTGTATCTATATGGAATATAAAGAGGCTGAAAATATGAGAGGTTATAAGATATGGTGGATATTCAGGGCTAGGCAAAATAATTTTACAGTTTGTATGGAAAAAAACATGCAAGTTATGATTATTACAATAGTTTTATAAACTCAATGTCACAATGGCACAGTAAACCTTTCCCCACCCCTGTAGTGAGATCTAGCATATGTCTAGTCATAGCTCCTAAGAGAGATAATGATGGTGGGACAATTGGAACCCTCATACATTGTTGGTGGGAATGTAAATGGTACAGTGTCTTTGGAAAACAGTTTGACAACTCCTCAAAATCTTAAACATAGAGTTACCAATGACCTAAAATTTCACTGTTCATTATTTCCACAATAGAAATGTAAACCCACATCTACACACAAATGTTCACAGCATCATATTCACAACAGCTAAAAAGTGGAAACAACCCAAATGGTAAATAAAATGTGGTATATCCATAAGTAGAATATTATCTGGCAATAGAAAGTACAGCTATACATTATACTATAATATGAATGAATCTCAAAAATATATGGCAAATGACCCAGTCAGTGTGGCTCAGTGGTTGAACAGCGACCTATGAACCAGGAGGTCTCCTTCTGATTCCTGATCAGGGCACATGCCTGGGTTGCAGGCTCACCTCCCAGTAGGGGTCGTACAGGAGGCAACCAATCAATGATTCTTTCCCATAGATGTTTCTATCTCTCCCTTCTCTGAAATAAATAAAAATATTTTTAAATATTATGGCAAGTGAAATAAGCCACTAACAAATTATCACATTTTGTAGGATTATATTTATATGAAATGTCCAAATAGGCAAGTCTATAGGAAAAGAAAGTAAATTAGTGATTTCCTAAGACTAGACAGGAACAGGTTGGGTAGAAATGAGAAGTGACTGATAATAGGTACAAGGATTCTTTGGTTGGGTGGTGAGGGGGAATAAAGTCTTTTAAAATTAGACTAGTCGAGGTGCACAACTCCATATATACTAAAAATTATGGAACTAAACACTTTATACAAATGAGTTTTAATGGTATATAAATTATATATCAAAACTATTTAAAAATAGGTAATAAAATAGGAAAACAATATTCAACTTCTTAACATAATTTTCCAGAAGTGTTGAAAACACACATCTTTAAATTTAGGAATTCCAATAAATCCCAAGCAGGATAAATAAAAACAAAGGCTATATCTAGACACATCATCACATAATTGAAGAGCACCAAAGGAAAAGAGAGAAGATATTTAAAGCATCCCGAGACTAAAGACACATTACCTATCAAGGAGCAACACTGATTGCTCTCTGACTTCTCAACAGCAATCTGATGGTAGCTAGAAGACAGTAGAATACCATCTTCATTGTGCTGAGAGAAAATAAACTACAATTCTAAGCCATCTATATATGGGTTAGAAATTATTAAGAACTTTAGACAGATACAAATATGAAATCACAGATATTCACTAAAGGACCTTTTAAGGGATGTACCTCAGTCAAAAGGAAAATGAACCCATATGGAAATCTGAGGACCATGAAGGAATGAAGAACATATTTATAAATATGTCAGTAACTCTAAGCAATGATTGCATAACATTTTGAAATACATTGCCCAATTTGTGAAGCAATAGTGACTAGAATTAAGATACTAGATAATAATATAAGATAGGGGACAAGTTCATATGTCCTAAGATTTTATATATATATGTATTTATATGTGTTTGTATATACACACACACAAACACATATACATACAGGGTGAGGCAAAAGTAGGTTTATAGTTATGAGTACACAAAACAGTTTATTCTTTTTAAAAAATTATTTTATTATATACTAGAGGCCCAGTGCATGAAATTCATGCAAGGGTAGGGTCCCTGGTGGCTGTCCCCTGCTGGCACCTCCTTTCCCCTGGTTGCCTGCCATCACCACTGCTGGCCCCACACCCTGGTTGAACTCCTGGTTGAAGGAACAATTTGCATATTAGGCTTTTATTGTATAGGATCTGTTTTTCAACATTTTTTTAAGTCCTCACCTGAAGCTACTTTTTCATTGATTTTTAGAGAGAATGGAACAGAGAGGAAAGATGGAGAGAAATATCAATGTGAGAGAAACATTGATGGATTGCTTCCTGCACACACCTTAGAGCAGTGGTTCTCAACCTTCCTAATGCCACGACCCTTTAAGACAGCTCTCATGTGGTGGTGACCCCCAACCATAAAATTATTTCCATTGCTACTTCATAACTAATTTTGCTACTGTTATGAACTATAATGTAAATATCTGATATGCAGGATATATTTTCGTTGTTACAAATTGAACATAATTAAAGCATAGTGATTAATCACAAAAACAATATGTAATTGTATATTGTGAAATATTTATTTCTAATTACAAATAAATGAAATTTTGTCTTGAATCGTGGTATAGCGTGGGCAACAGTCTTCATATGACAACAGTAAACTACATTGCTACATTTTGCTACACCGAGGAGAGGTGTGTTGCTTCCTAAGACCATGGGAAATCGGTGTTTTCTAATAGTCTTAGGCGACCCCTGTGAAAGGGTCATTTGACCTCTAAAGGGGTCGCAACCCACAGATTGAGAACCGCTGCCCTAGAGCCTGCAACTGAAGTATGCGGCCTTGACCAGAATCGAACCCAGGACTCTTCAGTCTGCAGGCTGATGCTCTATCCACTGATCCAAACTGGATAGGGCAAGAGTTTATTCTTACATTATTATTATTTATTTTTGTATTATTGTATTGTATTTTCCACATGAGCAACTATAAATCTACTTTTGCCCCACCCTGAATGTGTATCTTATATAATAAAGAAGTAATATGCAAATTGACCCTCACATCATCACAAGATGACTGTGCCCACAGCTGAGGCATGGTTCCCGTAACGAGTGGTAAGCAGGGACCTGAGGCTGTGCCCCCTGCCCAATGGGGCTTGATGGGGGGGCCTCAAGGCACAACACCGCCCAGCTTGGGTTGGGGAACCTCAGGCCACACCCCACACCTGGCAGGACTTGACAGGGGCCCTCAGGCTGTGCCCTATACCCTGGGCCGGGGGACTGAGGCTGTGCGCCCCTGCCTGGTACCGGACCAGGGGACCTGACATTGCACCCCCCCCGCCCCCCCCCCCCCGTCCAGTGGAGCTTGACGGGCGAGGCTGGCCAGGTCTGGTTCTCACCCAGTGGGGGTAGGGCTGGCTGGGCCTGGGACTCATGGTTGGGCAGGGACTTGACTCTGAGTCCTGCAACATGCCCCAGACTCTGATAGGAGGAAGATTTTCATATACATTTTACTAATTTTCTTTCATCTCTGACACTTCTATTATAGAAAAAGGGCAAATAGCAATATAAAATATTTCCTCTAATTAATTCCCTTTTAATGTGCACAGATTTTGTGTACTGGGCCACTAGTATGTATATATGACTATATGTAGTTTTATATATTATAGTTTATAATTATATATACACAGGGTGGGGCAAAGTAGGTTTATAATTGTTTATATGGAAAATAATATAATAAATAATAATACAATAATAAACTCTGTGCTTCATTATACTCACAATTATAAACCTACTTTTGCCCCACCCTTTATATAGAGAGTTGTAGTTTTTATATTTAAATATTCGATCTATCCAAAAGTCATTTGGTGTGTAAAGCAAGCGTTCAAGTTAATTTTTTCCCAAAACAACTATTTTCTGTCCCAATAACACATAGTTAAATAATTCTTGTGTTACCTACTGGTATGTTAATGTCACTTTATAATATGAATCTCTATATTTGTGAATCTATTTCTGAGTTCTTTATCATAAAACACTGTTCGGTTGATGTATTTTTTCACAAATGCTACATTATTTCAATTATTATAGATTTATGTAGATTAGTGTGTGAGGAATTTTTTTTCCTATTTAATTGTAACATATACCATAAAGTACACAGAATCTTAATTTTACAGCTAAAATGAAGGTTTACCTATACATAACCTTTCTAAAGACCATTTGGATGAGAATATAAAATACTTTCAGTACTTCAGAAGTATATTTTATACTCCTTCCCTATAAATACCCTAAAAATGTAACCATTATACTGATGTCAATCATTATTGATTATTTTTGCCTGTTCTTGAGTGTCACAAATATGGAACCTTATAAGATTTCCTCTTTTGTGTCTGTTTGTTAGTTCAGCATTATGTCTCAAATACTTATCTATTTCACTGCATTAAGCAATAACTAGTATGTTTTCATTGCTATGTAGAATTCCATTGATATAAAATCAGAATTTATCCATCTATTTCACTGTCAATATACATTAACATGCTTTGTAGTTTGGGGATATCCACACTAATAAAAGGAAAAGATGCAAATTGATTGTCACTTTGTGACATCCATCAGCCAATCAGAAATGTGTATGCAAATTAAATCAAAGATGTCAGGTTAATTTGCATATGTAGGTGCTGAACAGTTGGGGGTGGGGCAGCCACTTGCATGCACAGTCTGGGTCCTCGGGACCCAGGCCACTTTGAGCCTGTAGGGACACATGTAGGCCCAGAGTGGCTGGGGTCCGGGAACGACCCCAGGCCACTCCGGGCCTACATGTGCAGGTACGGAGCAGCTGGGAGCAGAGCAGGAACATCTCCAGGACCCAGGTATACCAAGCCAGTTTGCATCCAATTAGCCAGGAGCAGAGCAAGAACGTCCCCTGAAGTGAGCAGACAGCAGGCCCCTGCTTACCCCTGGCCGTGGCTGCGAGGGACAAGAGGTCCCTTCAGGGCCTCTACAGAGAGCAGACAGCACAGCCCTACTTGCTCCTGGCCCTGGCGGTGAAGGGCAAGCAGGCCCCCACAGAGAGCAGACACCGGGGCCTGCGGTGGCGTCAAGCAGGCAGGTCTGCAGAGAGCAGGAAACCATGGGAAGCAGGCTTAAGCTATTAGTAGGATATCCCCTGAGGGTTCCTAGATTGTAAAGGGTGCAGGTCAGGCTGATGGACCCACCCACCCATGCACGAATTTCGTGCACCAGGCCCCTAGTTGTGAATAATCTTGCTTTGAATATTCTTGGGCATGTTTTTGATAAATATAAGCAATTGTTTCTGTTGGGTATATGTTCAGGGACTGAATTGCTAGGTCCAAGAGTCTTAACTTTATTTAGATTTAATAGACACTTCCTTTTAAACAGCTTTCCATAGGGAAATTTAAACTTCCTCAATAATGTATGAGCATTCCAGTTACTCCACATTAGTATTAACACTTGTATTCACGTCTTATTGGAAGGGGGGTATAGTAGTATCTGATTATGGTTTTGATTTTCATTTCTCAAGATTATTGATGATACTGCACCATTTATTTACTAGAAATTTGCTCACCCTCTTTTGTGAGCTTGTTTACATTTTAGTTCATTTTTTATGGAAGTCATTTAAACTTTTACTTAGTGATTTTTCCAGATTATGTTATAGATTTTATAGAGGATTCCTTTGATGTATATGTATACTGCAAATATCTTTTCAAGGCCTGTGGTTTGCATTTTCACTCAGTGTTGTGATTTGATAAGAAATACTTAATGAGCTTCAACTTACTATACTTTTATTCTGAGTCATTGTAATTGATGCTGTTTTTGTTTGTTTTTTATTGATTTTAGAGAGAAAGGAAGAGGGAGAGAGAAGTAGAAATAATAATGATGAGAGAGAATCATTGATAAGATGCCTCCTGCACACCCCTTGCTGGGGATGAAACCCATAATCATGGCATGTGCCCTTGACCAGAATCAAATATGGGACCCTTCAGTCTGCAAGCTATGCTCTATCCACTGAACCAAACCAACTTGGGCAATGCTGTTTTTAATTTCATTTTTATTTATTCATTTTTGTTCTATAGAAACACAATTAACTCTTGCCCTGTGGCTATGCTGAGCTCCCTTATTAATTTTAGGAGGTTGGCTTTTTGTGAAGATTCCTTGGGATTTTCTGGGTAGATCATTATGTCATCTGAAAATGGGGATAGTTTTCTTTCTTCCTTTCCAATTTGAGTGCCTTTTATTGCCTTACTAGAGGCCTGGTGTACAAATTTGTGCACGGGAGGGAGGGTCCCCTCAGCTCAGCCTGTACCCTCTCCAATCTGGGACCCTTTGGGGGATGTCCAATTGCCAGTTTAGCTCGA
>PVJN01041514.1:0-18722 GCA_004026805.1 Lasiurus borealis
ACTCGCACCCGAGTTCCACACCAGGTGTCAGGGCATAATTTCAGCCAAGCACGAGCATTAGGATTGAACTTGGTGCAAAAGGTACTTCAGTAAAAGCTTTTAACAAAATTAGGAAGTGCTCAGCCAGGGTGGCTCAGTGAGTGAGTGTCGACCTTGAACTGGGAGATCATGGTTTGCTTACAGGTCAGCGCACAGGGCCAGCGTTGTGGGCTCGATCCCAATAGGGGGCAGGCAGGAGGCAGCCCATCAGTGATTCTCTCTCATCATTAATGTTACTGTCCCTCTCTCCCTTTCCCTTCCTCTCTCTGAAGGTAGTAAAAACATTTTTAAAAAAGTAAAAATAAAAAATCAGGAATTTTTTTGGGGGAAAAAAATCATTATCTTTTGTTTTTACCTTTCACTTCATAAAGACGTTGTTTCTTATGTCCAGTGTGCAAGCTGTCTGTCCTGATTGAAAGATTGTTCTGTTTCTTTTTTTAATTTATTCATTTTGTTTAGGAGAGAGCGAGAGAAGGGAGAGAGAGAAACATCGATTGGTTGTTCCGTGTAATTGATGCATTCACTGGTTAATTTTTGTATGTGGCCGGCTGGGGATCGGACCCACAACTTCCGTGTATCAGGACGACACTCTGACCAGCTGAGCTCCCCGGCTGGGGCGGATGGTTCCTTCTTTGTGTTGTGGAATTTTCTGTGACTGTACTTCCATAATTTAGGGCCAGTCGAAAAGTTCATGTAGGTTTGCACACATACATCCACCTTCCACCTCTACCAAAAAGCGTTAGAGAATGTGTACATTTAGTAAATCCTGAGGAACTACCCACAGATCATGAGATGGTTTCTGAGCGCCATTGCTTCCTGAGTTGCCTGCAGTGAGGTATTCTGTGCAGGCGTTTCAAGGGCCAGAGCCAGGGAGCCAGAGGGGGACAGAAGGGGATGTTGTCAGAGGGTGTACGCCGCCACTTGTGTCTGAGTCACACGTGCTCCCCACATGACGTGAAAGCCAGAGCCGGCCCCCAAGCATTCCTTTCACACGACCGGAAAGCTGACCCGAGGTGACCCCCTCCCAGGGAGATGCGCCCCGACAGGGCCGGAAAGTGGTGCACGCAGCCATCGCTGTGAGAGAATCAGCGGTGCTGCACCCTGGTTCAGTTCTCCAGACCTTTCATTCAGTAGTTACTATTTTTTAAAGCATTTTTAAAAATAGATTCTTAAAAGAGAGAGGAAGGGGGAGGGGGAGAGAAACGTCCGTGTAGAGTGAAACATCGATCGCTGTACCCCCCCCCCCCCCCCGCACGATCCCCACCCGGATGGAGCCCAGAGCCCCGGCCTGTTGGCTTTTGGGGTTGGGGACGATCCCCAACCAACCCAGCCGCGCTGGCCAGGCCAGGTCTCCAGCTCAGTGCTGTGTGTGCGCCTTCACCATGGACGTTTCTGTGGGAAGTCCCTCCCTGTGGCCACCTCTTCAGTCCTCAGCCCTTCCTTCCATGCTGTCCTACCGGAGCCCGGTCTTGTCAGAGGAAGAGGGAAGGTGGGGTCAAGCACATGGGTCGTGTGTTCACAAAAGAATGAAGTTCTTGTTATAGATCATGGGCTTTAAAAGGGAGGTTAGTAGGAACATGTTAGCCAGGGCTGGGCGGGAGCCAGGGACATACTCTTACAGGTGCATGTGCGGAGGGGGCTGGGAGCTGTCCTGAAAAATATTAACGATCGTTTTCTTGAGATTTCATGTGAGTTTTTAATCATTGTCTTTTAGAATACTTTACATATTTTTTACAGTAAACTTTATATTTTATAAGGTTTATTTTATTGATGGGTAAAATTGTGTCATGGTTTATATTTACTTTTAAAGTAATCCTTGTTTATGTGTGTGGTTTTGTAGCAGGTGTGAATGGGATGTGGGGGGCTGTGTGTGTGTGTGTGTGTGTGTGTGCGTGTGCGCGCATGTGTGTGGTTGTGGAGTATGTGTGTATGGGATGTGGGCGTTTGTGTGTGTGTGTGTGTGTGTGTGTGTGTATGTGTGTGTGAGGCGTAGGTAGGAGTCAGCCACAGGCTGATAGTCCAGAGCCTGGGGGCTGGTACCTGGGGGCTTACTTACTGTTCTCTCCACTTTCATACGTTTGACGATGTTCAGAATATAAAATGAACTAATGTGTAAATATGACTTTACAACTAAGTATAATGTATGGAAGTCCATGATGTCTGTCAAATACATTTTCTTTTATTCTTGAACTTTCTAAAAAATCAAGAATCTAGTTTCTAAAACTCTTGCTTTTGTACCAAAAAGGAGAGAGACATGTTGCACCATGATCACACATGAACCGATCCCGTCTGTCCACTGTCCTGGGTTTGAGAGCATGTCTGTTCACGTGGTTGTCCCAGCGCCCTGCGGGAGACAGGCAGCCGAGCGGAGGCAGGGGCGGCTCAGAAACTCGCCAACAGTGACCGTGGCGGTGGTCTGGCCTTGGCCAGTTCTGCGGCTGCTCTGACGGGCTTCTCACAGAAGACAGCTTTCTCTGTACCAGGGCACTGAGCTCTGTCAGCCTCTCCTTTCTCTTACCACCAGGTCTATGCCTGCCAGGTGAGAGCCACGGGGAAAATGTATGCCTGCAAAAAGCTGGTGAAGAAAAGAATAAAGCGGAGGAACGGTGAAGCCATGGCCCTGAATGAGAAGAAACTCCTGGAGAAAGTGCAGAGCAGATTTGTAGTAAGTACCTCGTCTCCGTGGGCCTTCAGAGAGCCAGTGGATCTTAGGGAGTCCCTCCTCTCGTCCTCACTGAGGATCGGGGTAGCCAGCACTTTTCTTAACACCTGCCCGAGCTCCCTTCCTTCCAGCCGCGGCGTTTCTTGGTTGAGTGCGTGTGCGGTTGCCATCAGAGGTGTCGGGAGCAGCTTTGCTTTAGTAACGGCCCTCTCTTTCCTTATTCACTTCTTAACAAACAAGACAGTGAAGAACCTGCTTAGAATAGATCCGCTGCTCCCACCACGCCTGGTCTGGCAGTGACTTCCCACTGCAGCTTGTGCCGGCCTGGTGCCCCTCCCTCCCCGGGGGGTCGGGGAGAGGACAGCCAGCGTCCTGGCCCCACGAGGGCTGGAGACCTCCTCTAGCTGCCTCCTCTCCTGGCCTCAGACCATTGCTGTCCCTCCCTTTCTCTGACACCCGGCACGTTCACTGCTTGGCTCTCAGGAAGCACACGCCACTGTGTGGTGCCCTCTGTCCACCTGCTCTGGGCCTGGGTGAGCTCAGGACCCGCTCCAGGCCGAGGCTGAGCAGTAAGTGGTGCGGCTTCATCTCTGACCTGGTTTCCCGTCACCTGAGGGCGTATTTCCTGCAGCATGGACCGCAGTGTGAGGGCTGGTTGCAGGAAGAGAGTGACAGGTGATTTGTAAAGTGATTTGTAGTGTGGATTCACTTCCTCCAAGTCAGTGATTTCTCCGTGTGAGGTCAGCTGCTTTGTGCTGGGGACAGTGTTCCCAGCAGTGGGTGGCCGTCGTGTGAATTTAACAACAAGACTGTGTTGTGTGTCTGACCTGACAGTCTGACGTGTGTTACTTGAAAATCGGTAATAAAATGGGCTCATCTTGGAGTTGCTTTACACATACTTGGGTCACTACTTTGAAATAGAAATCTATCCTCTAACGTTATGAGAGGGACATAGGAAGTAGTTGCAGTTTATTCTCTTTAAAGAAAGTGTTTTTGTTTCTACCTTCTTGGCTGCTTCTGAGAAACCTGGAATGTTCTTTTTTGCCCTAGAATCTGTTTTCCCTGCCTGGCCATGCCCACCTGTCCTCCTCCCCCACCCTGGCCACTGCGATGGTGTGGTGGACAGTCCGAGGCTTTTTGGGTAACTGATTGGGAGGTTAGTCAGCTCAGTAAATGTGACACCATTTATGATAGCATCAAGAAACAGCGAGATAGGCACAAATTGAAAATGTGCAAGGCTTCTCCACTGAGACCGATAAAATGCTCGTCCAGGAAATTCCAGAAGCCCTGGCCGGCAGCTCGGTTGTCTGGAGCCTTCTCCTCATCTGTCCAGGTGCAGTTTGACCCCAATCAGCCGTGGGTGCACGGATAAGTGCAACAGCGAATCAGTGTTCCTCTTGCTCAAAGACCAGTTTGAGAAGTTCCAGCGTTGTGTTGGGGCACACTTCAGAAAGGAAAGGACGTGACCAGCCCTAACTAGGGGGTCCCTGGGTTGGGAGATCGACGTTGCGAAGACGTCAGTTCTCCCCGAATTGATGCATAGATTGAATGAATGCAGTGCAGTCCAGCCAGAGCCCTCGCAGTGTGTGTGTGTGTGTGTGTGTGTGTGTGTGTGTGTGGATGGACGGACGTACAAACCAATAGGAAAGTAGGTGAAAACTTTGACCTGGCAAAACGGGTTCATAAGTAGATGAAGAGCATGAGGAGCAGCCTGTGTCTGCACGGTCACAGCCATGCAGGCAGACGCCACCCTGTGGCTGACTGCAGATGTTGGGGGGATGCGGCAGTGAGACCTCCAGACACTGGGGGCGCCTCAGGGCGAGGGTAGCCTGGGATGATGACCCCGTGTCTCTGTGAAGTGGTGCCACCCACCCACCCTTTGGGCATGGCAAGTTCTCTCTGGTTCACAACTGGTGCAGGGTCCCCGCCAGGAACGGTCCCCGAAGCTCCTGCGCGGGGCGCACAGCTCCCTGAAGCAGAGTGGGTGCTCGTGAACTGACAGGCCTTACAGAACGCGGTCAGCCAGCGGGCGAGGGCCAGGCCGCGAGCCGGTGTCTGTTTTTCGATGCTGCCGCCTCCAGGTGAGCTTATGCTACTCGTACGAGACCAGAGACTCCCTGTGCTTGGTGCTCACCATCATGAACGGCGGGGACCTGAAGTTCCACATCTACAACCTGGGCGGCCCCGGCTTCGACGAGCAGAGAGCGGTTTTCTACGCCGCAGAGCTGTGCTGCGGCCTGGAGGACCTGCAGAAGGAGCGGATCGTGTACAGGTGGGGCCGGGGTGAGGGAAGGGTGGGGGGGAGATGGGGACGGGCGCTCCCGCGGGCTGGCACTCACCCTGTGGCCATCAGAGCGGGGCCTTGGCCTCCCCTCAGTGCTCTCTGGTCTCGTGAGCCGTTCTCATTGGTTCAGGGGGCGGCGGCGGGCTGTGCCGCTCACGGTGCCTGAGCACCTGTTTGCGACCTCTGAGACGCCGCAGTGCGGCTGAGACTGCGCTCCTCCAACGAGTGCAGAGCAGTTACGCGTCCTAAAGTCCTGTGCCCTTGGCTGTTCTTCCATCTGAGAGTTTCGGGAAGAAATTACATTAATCGCATTGGTTCAGTGTCCGCAGTGAGCGTCGTCTGAGGGAAAGCAGCCCGTCCTGCAGCTGCTGCAGTGTCTTCTCGTCTTCCCCGGGGTGGCCTCGCCCTCTCCGAACATCCGGGGTCTGGGTGTCCCTCGCTCTCACCGCTCCCGTTGGCCACAAGTCCCTCCTGAGCATTTGCCCGCGCTCCATTCCTGGTCACTGGCCTCGGCCGTCCCCGGGCGGCTGCGCTCGCTCTCGGGGCGTCTGTCCCACCGCTGTCGGGCGCAGAGGCGCACGGCTGCGGCTGCTGATGGGCCGCAGGGTCACGTCCTCGTAACTGCGCTTCCTGTCACTTCTTCTTGCAGAGACCTAAAGCCCGAGAACATTCTCCTCGACGACCGTGGTGAGTGAGCCTCCCCAGCACGGGCTGGGTTGGGAGGGACTTGGGGGCGGAGTCCGCAGACAGCGGACACAGCGGGGAGCCCGAGGCGCCCGGAAGGGCACGTGGCCTGGTCCCGGGATTAGGCGGGCGGCAGGCCAGGAAGACTCAGTGAGGACCGGCCTCTCCCTGTCTCGCTCGTGGCCCACCTCTTGCTGGGAGAGTGTCTGGAGCGGCCGTGGGCTGGCTCTCGGTCCACAGCCTTTCAGCTGACGGCTGGACCGTCCTTGTCTCGATGTCGTAACAGGGACTCAGGGCGACGGCACCCTGATGCCGTCCTCCGTTTGCACGTCCTTATCGGGGTCCCTGTGAGGAGCGTGGCAGCGGCAGCGTTGGCTTACCTCTTTGCTCGGAAAAGTCGGGAGACACATGGCTGGGCCCCCTCGTTTCCACAGGACGGTCTGCTCTACTGCCGGGAGGGGCTGGTGGGTCCCAGGCTTCGCTGGGCATCTGTCCATCGGGTTGTCCGCTTGGCCAGCTGTCCACGTGGCCGGAGGTGCCAGTGGACCTGCTTTCTGTGGTCAGTTCCAGGCTCCCTGTGCGTGCTGCGGCCTGAGTCCTCTGTGTGGAGAGCGGCACGCCAGACCCACGTGGGCTGCGTGGTCCTCTTGCGTGTGGGCCATTCTCCCTAGGTCGTCTGAGTTGGCAGAGAAAATGCCTTTTCTCTTTTCTAAAGAGAACGTTCGTCCTGGGTTCATGTCGACCTCCCCTTCTCCGTCCCTTTGCGTTCTCTCCGAGGCTGAGGCACAGGCCCGATGACTTCCACCTCGCGTGCTTTTCCTCACTTGGCTGTTCTCACATGTAGCAGAGACCCCTCCCCCAACGCAGAGGAGACCGCCGGCCCGTGTCGCCGGGCGGGCGTGGCTGCCGGGCTCTGGGCACGTGGCACTGCCCGCTGGTCCAGTGCGCCCTGGGTCGAGCCATCAGAGCGGCGGCGAGGCCGAAGGGCAGGTCACGGGCAGCTCCGCCACCTCCCTCCCTCGGGTGTGGTGCTGGTGGTTTGTTTGGTTTTAAACAGCGAGGCGGGGAGGAGAGAGAGAAGCATCAGTCAGCTGCTTCCTGCACACCCGCTTCTGGGGAGGGAGCCCCATCCCGGCACTGGCCCTGCCTGGCCATCGACCCAGGGACCCCTTGTGGCATGAGCCAGTGCTCAGCCAGCGGAGCCCACGGGCCAGGGCTGCGTGCTGTTTGCACTAGCAAGTGTGCGTGTGCCTGTGTCCCCACACACCGCCCGCAGACGGACCGGGTCTCAAACGTGCAGCTCTTCCAGTAGGTTTGCTGTTCACTTCTCAGTTTAAAGAATCACTTTTTAAAAGAAAATGAGACAGGACAACTTAAAATTTCGCAACGTGCGTGGAGTCTGCTTACCATGAAATACAGAAACCTGCATTGCCAGGCAATCTTTCTGTGTGGAGGGAGGAAACCCAGATGCGCTAAAATTTGGCAGAACTGGTCTCAAACCCGGGCCTCGGGCTCCAGAACCTGCTCTAGCCCCTGCACCCTCCTGCCTCCTGGGTGGGCTCTCTCAAAGTGCATGATGGGATTTGTGATGTGGTGCAGCCTCAGTCCAAGTCCCTGTTCCTGTCCTGAGTGCCGTGTAGACTGGTCTGGGACCATTCTGTGCCTGGCAGAGCTGGTCACCGGGTGTCGATGGTCAAAGAGTTTCCCACCCGAGCCGGGCAGAAACCTAACGCTCGCTGTCGGTGGAGGTGCACGCGCTGGTGGTGTCTGAGCAGATGCGGAAAGATCTCTCTCTCGCTGAGGTCGCCGTCTTTGCAGTGTGGACCGGGTGACTCCGCCCACGCGTGTTAGATGGCTCTCCCCGTGCGGTAGGGCGCTGAAGCGTCAGCACGCCCCCCTGTGATTGGTGTCATGTATTTACACACACGCAGGACATATCCGGATCTCAGATCTTGGTTTAGCCTTGGAGGTCCCAGAAGGGGAGACAGTTCGAGGAAGAGTCGGAACAGTCGGCTACATGGGTACGTAGAAGACCCCTCAGCGAGCCTTGCCCTTTCTGTCTAGGTGCCCGGGTTCTCAGGACACAGACAGTCAAATGCGAACGCACCTGGAGTCAGTCCCCCCGAGGCACAGGTGGCGTTTGGAGTTGTGCCGGCGGCGTGGGAGAGTGAGGAGTCCTCCCGTCCGCTCCTTCCTAGGTGGGACTGAGGCCCATCGCCGTCTCGGGCTCCGTGAAGGCAGGGTTGGGACCAGCCAGCCCTCTCACTCTGCCGCTGCCACGCCAGGCGCACGCGGCCTCGCCACCCCCTGTGGAACCGTGGCCCCGGCCGTTCCGCAGCCTGGGTGCACGGGCCCTGCCTCGGTCAGTTCCAGCCGGGCGGCCTCTCCCGTGCCAGAGGGCCACTGCGGTGACACGGCCCCAGGCCTGTGGCTGTGCTCTGTGTGCGGACGGTGCACCCTTCCCGGTGTTCCTCTGCTGGGACTTGTTTCCGCTCTGCGTGTGCAGCTGCCAGGGACAGCTGCAGGAAAGGTCACTCCCGCCGTAAAGCCCACCGGCCTGGAGTGCCCACGCGTGGTCTCAGTCCAGATGAGTTGTAACTTCAGCCAGAATCCCCTGCCACCCCCAGAGCCGCTGTCCTCTCTGCCAGCCGCAGCCGCAAGGCTGCTTTCCGTCTGGGCCCGTGGCGAGCCTGCCTGTGTCACAGACACAGTCACACGCTGCACAGCCTTTTGCTCTGGTTCTTTCGCTTAACGTGTTTCTAGGTTCACGCATGTGGAGACACATGTACCGTTATAGTGAGCTACTTGCAGTGAATTACCGGGGAACTTAGAACTGACATTTACTTCGCCTCTCCTGCATTTGTCCACAGCTCCCGAGGTTATCAATAACGAGCCCTACACCTACAGCCCCGACTGGTGGGGGCTTGGCTGCCTGCTCTACGAGATGATCCAGGGCCACTCCCCGTTCAGAAGGTTCAAGGAGAAAGTCAAGCGGGAGGAGGTGGAGCGGCGCGTGCGGGAGGACACAGAGGAGTACTCGGCGCGGTTCTCGGAGGATGCCGAGTCCTTCTGCAGGATGGTGGGTCGGCTTGGCGTGAGCCTGTCCCTTCCATGGTGATGGCAGCCCCGCGGCAGCGTCTTGTCCCGTGAGCCAGGCCCTGGCTCAGAAGGGCCGCCGAGGTCCTTCAGTGCTTCTGGGGTGAACGCCAGGGGCTTCCTCCCGAGTCAGGCAGGAGGGAGGCTTCTGGAAGCTGCCTGGGGGATGGATGACCCCATGGTGTCTGACCAAGCAGAGCCGGGCCGAGCCGAGGGGAGGCGGGCCTGGCCGCTGTGCTTCCTCAGAGGCTGTGGTCGCCGTGGAGAGCTTCTTTGTTTGCAGATATTACAAGCCCTCTGTGCGAGCTACTGTTACAGACAGTTGTGACCCTGAATACATAGAGTTAGGACTTGGCATAAGAATATGGGAATTATTATCAGTATTAGTCCATATTAGTCTATAACATTGGATGGCTAGCCTGCAAGGTCAGACAGTTCAGTTTATCTTTTTCTATTATTTGAACTAAAGATAAATTCATTTTATAGAAGAAGAGACTCTTAAAGTGACCGTTTACAGGACTAGGGACTATAACAATAGCAGTTTCAAGCAGCAGTTTTTTATACAAGATGGAGGTGACTATGCTTCATCAGGACTCTTCATCCCGCTGCTCGTGCTGGAGCAGCAGAGCCCGCTGGCCCCCGGCCGCTGTGCTCCCCGCAACCCAACCTGGCAGCTCAGGCAGCTCAGGCAGCGGGGGTAGGGGGGCCGGCTATGCCCCCTGCCCAGCCCAGCGTATCTTCCAGCTCCAGGTCTGCCTGCGTTGCTTTGAGCCCAGCCACGCCTTTTTGGCTGATTGTGACTGGAGGACCCAGGAGCTTTAGACTCCATCTCTGCTTCTTCCAGCTCCTCACCAAGAACCCCACGCAGCGCCTGGGCTGCAAGGGTGACGGAGCCGCTGGCGTGCGGAAGCACCCCGTGTTCAAGAACATTAACTTCAAGAGGCTGGAAGTACACATGGTGGAGCCCCCGTTCTGCCCTGACGTGAGTACCGGGTGGCCCAGGAGCGGGCGTCCCAGAAAAGGCGGGCCTCACCCGGTAGCTCCAAGTCACCTGCTGCAGCCAGGGGGTGTGGCTTCCGCCCAGGCCCCCTCGGATCTGGTTCCTCCTCCCTCCCCGCCCCCCAATGTCCTGGGCCTGTCCTCACAGGCCTTCTCAGCGGCGCTCTGGCTTCAGGCGTGGGGCCTGGTGTCGGCTGTGGCCCTCAGAGCTGAGCCCGGCCAGTGCTGTCCGCGGACTCCTCGGCAGCGTCCCCTTCTGATGTCAGTGCGGCCAGCGTGTGTCTCAGAGTTCGGGCTTCGCCCTGAGGCCGGGAGTGGTCACCTCGGTGTGGGGGACAGGCTCGGGCACATGCCAGTGCCGGGTGGGAACACAGGACAGACGATTGGACAGGTCCGTGGCCGGACGGAGGCGGTCAGCAGGGTGTGAAGGCGCGCGGTGTCTGCAGCCGCACAGTGCGGGACTCGCGTTCACCACGTATCTGACACCGGTGGCTTCTTCCCTGGGAGGGCGCCAGCTGCCTGTTGCTGACGCGCTGTGGTGTCGGCACAGGGAGAACCACAGCCGCTCCCCTGAGGGAGCGCGCTCCAGGCTGCGGGGTCCGCGGTGAGTCAGGCACAGCAGAGACCCCGATGGGCCGCCGGGCTGTGCGGGAATGCCACAGTGTTCTGAGGAGGGAGGGGACGGTGTGGCCCTACAACACGGCTAGAGGTCTGGGGGTGGGAGTTCCCGTCAGTGACAGCAGAGTCTGATGGCCACGTGGCAAGCACGGGCACTTGCGTGGGGATCGGTGCAGGTTCTGGCCTGGGGCCGGGCCCCGCCCCACCCCGCCAGCCTTCCTGGGACCATCTCCCCTGGTGGAGGCAGCCGCGTTCAGAGAAACTCCTCCCTGGCATGGGGACAGGACCCAGGGCATCCTCTGTGGTGTGTGCTGGGAGCTGCAGGGGCCCTGGCCTTAGCTGGGCCAGGCGGCTGCTGACAATCTCCCTCACTCCCCTGCCTGCTCCTGGCCCCTGACGTGAGGACGCTCTGCAGACCAGCCCCCCTGGGCTGGGGACCTTCGATGAGCTGACGGGGACGGAGTGGGCCCGGGCCTGCCTGGTTCACTTAGACGAGGCGGCGCTCGGTGGGAAGGAAGCTGAGTGTCGGGGTGTGAGGATCAGGGTGTGTCTCCACGAGAGCACCCGAACCCCTCTTCCCCCCGGCCTGCCTGAAACCCGTTGTCCACTGCCGGAAAGGGCGGTGTGGGTCTCAGGTGTGTGGGCAAGAGAGCTGGCCAGACAGCGTCCACAGGTTAGTGACACAGTGTCCAGGGAAGGGGTCAGGAGGCTTCACATGAGCGGCTCGGCAGACCCAGGCCAGAGGGAGTGCCCTGCGTCCTTAGTGGCTAAGGACACCCAGTGGCCAGTGGCCGCCTGGCCAGCGCCTCCTTGCTCTCCGTGCGCAGCCGCATGCGGTTTACTGCAAGGACGTCATGGACATCGACCAGTTCTCCACCGTGAGAGGCATCTACCTGGACGCCACCGACAACACCTTCTACAGCCAGTTCGTCACGGGCTGCGTCTCCATCCCCTGGCAGAATGAGGTATGCGTGTACGTGTGCGTCCGTGTGTGACGGTGTCTTCTTAGCTGTTACATGCACACACCCGTGTGAGGGTGTGGAGCGGTAGAATTACCCACGCAGCTGTCCCTGGTCCCTTCCCCGGTGGTGGGCAGAAGGTGGCCATTTGGATCCGAGGGGGCTTCGGGCCTAAGCCCCACTGCCTAAGCCGGGCTGGCTGGCACCATGCAGGCAGGAGGCCAGGTGACCCGAGAAGAGGCCAGGGGGCAGGGCAAGTAGAATGGAGGGCAGGGCTGGGTGGGCCCCGGGGCTGGCTGACCTGGGCGTCTGCCCGCTGTCTGTCCTGCCCGCTGTCTGTCCTGCCCTTCTGCGGATGCAGATGATCGAAACGGAATGTTTCAAGGACATCAACGAAGGTGAAAGCGAGGATTCTCAGGACTTCCACTCGGAAGCCCAGACCTGCCACCTGAGCGCAGCCCGCCCACAGAAGCGGAGCTTCTTCCACAGGCTCCTCCGCAGAGCGGTGAGGGTCCGGCCGCGTCACTGCTGTGGCCTCTGAACGCGGCGCGCTGAGAAACACCGCACCCAGTCACAGGTGCCTTTCGTGCCCGACGCCGCCTGCCTCAGGCTGGCACGTGGTTTCAGAGCCAGACTCCGCTCTGACCCAACGGGGGACGGCAGGCTAGGCCCTCTGCCCGTGGCAGCGCTGTCCGCTGGGCTCGGCAGTGAGTGTCCCAGAGCGAGCTCAGAACGACGCCTGTCACTCACCTCTCAGTTGCTCACTCCTCCGCCCGGGTTCACGGGAGCTGCTGCTCCTTTGGAAACGGGAGGGGTTTGGAGAGACTTTGTGTCGCAGCATCAAGTGAGCATTCCCCAGTGCCTGCTCTCCTCGGACTGGGGCTGTCCTGCCTGTACCTGCCCCCTCCGAGGGCTGCCCTCGAGCTGTCCACTCACACTCTGTGAAACACGGTCTCAGTGCGCTGACCGTGCCCGTGCCCCCTCAGAACTGGGAGGCATGGCGACTCTAGGCACCTCCAGAGAGCCTGCCGCAGCGGCCAGTCCGGTGAAACCTCACTGCGCCCCACAGGAACCACAGCGGAGGGTGTGCTGGTGGGGGGAGCCGCTCCTGCTGGTTCCCCAGAGCACGCAGGGTGGGGGGATAGGAGCGCTGGGCGATAGGCAGCATGGAGAACGACCCAGAGGGCTGTGTGCACAGGGTCCTGCACGGCCCGAAGTAAAGAAACGTGTGAACTGGCTTCAGTTCGTGCCCAGCGTTTGCCCGTCCCCCAGGCCTGGGGAAAGGTAAGCCGCTTGCCGCCGAAGGACTGACGGGGGCGTGTGTTGCAGGGCTGCCTGAGTTAACCCGGAGCCTGAGGAGGAGCTGCCCGCGGGACTGTGTTCGTCCTCTGTGAATTGCAATAAACAGGTCTGACGCCTCTTAAAACGAGCCAAGTCTGCAGGTTTGTCCGCATCACTGGCTGGTTGTCCCCACCAAAGCCGGCCGGAAGAAAAGGCCCCTCAAGGATGGCGGTGGTGCCCATGGAGAGGGCGGAGACTGGGCCTGGGCATCAGCCTGGAGTGTCCTCTCCTCCCGTGCTCGCAGGAAGCGGCGGGTCGCCCGTCTGCTTCCACGCTGTGCGCGGAGCGGCTGCCTTCCTGAGGTGCCGTCTCCCCCCTGCAGGTCTGTGCTGGTTGCCAGACACCCTTGCCCTCCTGTGAAAGGGCTGCCTCCAGGTCCCTGAGGCCAGCCTTGGCCGTCGGGCTCCTCGCCAACTGGCTGTGTTAAAGGGGGGCTTCTGTGGCCGCAGTGCCCCCGGGAATGGGGTCAGGTGACTGAGCTGACGGTGAAAGACGGGGCCCAGGCCAGGCCCGGGCGCAGGCTGATGGGAGAGAGAAGGAGCCCATCCCCTGGGGTTAGGGAGAAGGGTTCCCACGTGGAGCTCTGCACAGAAACCCCCCTCCCCCACTCCACCCCCCATCCTTGGCTGCTCTCCTTCTTAGAGAGAGGAGGTGGGCGTAGCCTGTGGAGCAGTGAGCTGGGCGGGGAGGCCAAGGGCGCCTCCAGGAGTGGGGCTGGGGAACACTGTCTTCTATCTTAGGGGGGCACCATGCAGGGTGATGTCATTAAACATGACTCATAGGCCTTCTCTGTCGTTACACATGTCACCTTGAAAGGTGTTGAGGGCAGGAGCAACAACAGCTCCAGAACACCCCATCCCGCCAGGCGCCGACTCGGGCTCCCCTCCCTGGTACAAGTCCCCCGCCCCCTCTCCGGGGACAGAACTGTCCAGACACACCTCCGGAAGAGTCCAGTTCCAGCGGGGAGGTGTGTGTACGTGTCATGGCGTAAAATAGTGTGTCCTTTTCTTGCTCCCGGCCATCTTGGCAGCTGCTCCTGGTTGGGCTGTCCCACTCCTGTGCAGGGAGATGTGGAGCTGATGGCTCTAGGCTCCAGCCTGTCGTGGAAGATGGGGAGTCTGTGCTGGGGTACACGCAGGCTCTGAGGTGAGGAGACAAGGCGAAGCGAAATGGGTCATCCTGGCCAGAGCACGAGGCCACACGGCCACGCCTGGCGCCCATCACCGCGGTGGCAACGTGACTGAACCGGGCGCGGAGCATCCTTGCATGGGCACTGGCTAGCCACCACCCAGGTGAACCTGAGAGCGACAAGCATGCCAGGCTGACTGTGGAAAGTAAACCGTGCGACATTTTTCTTTAATAAAACTGGCCAGTTGGATGTCAATAGTCTTGACTCACCAATTGAAGGGGAAGAAAGATTTCAGATTGGGTCACAAGGCAAAAACCAACTGAGCGGTCCGAGACTCACACCTAACGGTGAGTGAGAAAAGCTTAGGTGTGACCACTGCACACGCATCCCAGGCAAACGGCAGCGTCAGGAACGCACCCCACGTCTGGGTCTCCGACGAGGTAGGACCCCGCCGGAGGCAGGGAGCCAAGCAGAAGGCCCCTGGAATGCCGAAGGCGCAGTCCGCGGACCAGACAAACGATCAGAAGTCACTGTCACCAAGCAGCAGCCGTGCATTCCCAGAGCAGAGCCGAGAAGTTTAAGCCCCTCTGAGTCCCTGACAGACCGAGAGCTTGGCGAGGTGCATCTGGTGAGTGGGTGTGTGTAGATACACATATTGAGAGAGATACATACGTATGCTATATATTGATGTGACATGCAGATAACACATTCCTCACTGATGATGGAGAACTATCTTCTCTTCAAATGCCCATAGCACATGGGCAAATAAAAGGATTGAGCCTCTAACTCAGAGGATAGAAAAAACATCGAGAAAAACAGGAAGAAATTAATGGACAAGAGCAAAAGTTAGTGGCTACTGAACAGAAACGGACACAAATAAGTTCTTAAAAAATCAACAAGTCAAAAAAGTAAGGGGGAAACCACGAATGCACACGCTGGGTCCTTTGCTGGAGGGGTTTTATCTGTTTTCTGCAGGCGGGAACTTCAGGGATGTCTCCATCGGAATACTCAGCTTTTTAGGGTGTCACTGTGCTGATTGATCAGAGTGAGTGTCCAGTGGGGTGGGGATTCTCTGGTCAGCTGCACCTCTGTCTGGGGTTTGTCTGGCTCTGATAGGGTGGTTGTTCTCTGTGATTCTTGGACTTCATGACTCTTGAGTTGGCTGCACTGATTTGGCCTCTGTTATCGCTCTCCCTGACGAGGGTGATTTAAGCCACCCGCTCTCTGCACTTACAGGGGATTCCTGGGCCGATCATGCCGCAACAGCAGGTTTCAGGCGTGGGGGGTGGATTTGCTGGCCAAGAGAACACTTACAGCGCAGCTTCTGAGTATACCGACAAAGGTACGCACCTGGAAATAAAGCCTCATCCCCGCCATCTCCCCAGGAGAACCTGCCTTCCAGAACTTGCACACAAGCCGGTGCGTCTTTCCGCACACACCCTGCTGCGCACAGTGGGACTACAGAGCAGAAAGAGGAAATCATAAAAGCAGCCGGAGGGGAAAGCCAGACCGAACCGTTACACTCAAAGGAGCAACGACCGACTTCTCCACAAGAATGAGGAGTGGAAGACGGTGATGTTCTGATCTTGAATTGGCCGACAGCAAGTGTCTGCCAACCTTGAATTCACACCAACCACAAGTCCGTTAAGAGTGATGGCGAAGAACGGCATTTTCAGATAAACCGAGACGGAGAGACTTCAGCGACAGGAGGTCCGTGGAAGAGAAACTCTGACGGGCGTGTTCCAGGCGGGAGAACACGACCCGATGCACGATCACGGGGCAGGGAGGAGGGACGGGGATGGAAATGGCACATGGCTTGGGGGAGGGGTGGAGCAGTGGAATAAATGCTGACTGCTCAGAACAGCGGCGGCTGTTTCCATGCCCTTCGCAGTGTGTGTGTGTGTGTGTGTGCACGCGTGCTCACGTTTTTGTAGAATTAAGGTGTGCTGGTCCAGTCATCATCCCTCCTGGCTTCGGTTCAGTTTCCTTTTGGCCCAGGCCTCGCCCCCACAGGTTCCCATCTGGTCTTGCATTCAGGGCAGATGACGGCGCCCCGTGTGTGTGTGTGTGGGGGGGGGTGTCGGGGTGATGCCAGGCTGCTCTCTATGTAGGCACCTGCCTTTCCTCCTGGGCCGGACCCGGCACAAACGTGTCGCCAGGCTTTCATTTTCAGCTCCGCACCAGATCCTGTTCCTTTGTTTTTCCCCTGAATAGTGCACGTTCCTTGCTGGAGATTTGAAAGCTGCAGAAAAGCATACAGATGAAGATATAAATCACCTAATTGCCCTGCTTCCCGAGAGTCTCTGTTACTAACTTGGTGACCAGGTCTCTTCTTTATTTAAAAATATGCTTTGAGTTTTAGAGAAGAAGGGAGAGGGATAGAGAGAAATATCGATGTGAAAGAGAAACACTGATTGGCTTCCTCCTGCATGCCCCCTCCTGGGGATCGAACCCACAACCCAGGCCTGTGCCCTGACTGGGAATAGAACCGACCTGGTGCGTGGGATGCTTAGTCCACTGAGCCACACTGGCCAGTGTGTGCGTGTGTGCGTTTCCCTTTGTTTACAAAGAGGCAGGATCAGGCTGCACCTGCGTGGTTTCGAATGCACTGTAGGCCTTTTCCCGTGTCGTCGTGCTTTCTGGAAACAACTGGTTTTCTGCTGTGGGTCTGTCATCACCCCTTTAGCCCCTCCCTGTCTGCATCTGTGCAGTTTCCTTGCGTTGTCCTAGGTGCTCTGAAGGTGGTGACCGTCCCACACACGCGGTGACTTTCCTAGGGTCAATCAGTGGACGTGCCTGCTGTTCAGGGCCTGGGCCATTGTTAAGACTTCGGAGATGCCAGATTGCCCACCAGCTGCGTTAGTTAGTCTTTGCTGTGTTTGGATATACCAAGCTTTTCTCTGAACTTACAAAACCTGCCTTCTTGACAGTCCCTTTCTGTAAGGCTTCCTCGTAAGATTTCTTGTCAGGATTATAGCATCCTTGGAAAGTACACCGTGTAGTTCTAGGCAGATAACTCTTTCCGCCGTGGCTGAAGCAGTCACGATCTGCTGTGGCGACATCAGGTCTCAGTGACCTGTGACTCTCTGAGCTGATTAGAATTTGGTTCAGGAGCATATAAACAGAATAATCCAAAGCAACAGCCCCTTAAAATAGAATCCTCTCTCTCCCAGATCCCCACGAGATGGGCAGGCCGGGCTGGCAGGACATCGCTCAGTCGCATGGGCCCTGGCTCCTTCAGGTGCCGTCCCAGGGG
This sequence comes from Lasiurus borealis, assembly GCA_004026805.1. Lineage (NCBI taxonomy): Eukaryota > Metazoa > Chordata > Mammalia > Chiroptera > Vespertilionidae > Lasiurus > Lasiurus borealis. Next base: position 17,068 of record PVJN01041514.1, read on the forward strand.
TGGCGTCATTTGTGACCCAGGCAACCGCTCAGGTGCCAGCAGTGCATCAGTTTTAGGCAGCAGGAGCCTCTGGACCATGTGTCCATTCCACGTCCATCTCAGCGCCGGGACTCCTGTAGTCACGTAGCTGCAGCCTGGGCCAAGTGACTGGTGGCCGTGTGTGTGTGTGAACCACGTGGAAAGTGCCCAGATAAAAACAGGGCCTCTTCCTGAAGGGGGTCGGAAAGGTGTCCCTCAAAATCCACGCGAGTCCTCAGCTCTGGCGCGTCAGAAGGTGCCTGGGTTTGGAGGCGGGGACTTGAAAGAGGAAGAACGGGGCCATTTGGGGGTCCTAATCTGACCTGCCTGGTGTGCTTCTAAGAAGAGGGGGGGGGTTTGGACAGAGGAAGACCCTGTGAGGACACAGGGCGGAGACTGCCCTCTTCACGCCAAGGAGAGGCCCGGAGACAGCCCTCCCTGTCCGCACCTTGATCTTGGGCGGCCGCCTCCAGGCCTGGGCCTGACAGCATGGGTGTCTGTCGTTGGGCCCCAGGCTGTGGCGCCGTTAGAGCAGCCTCGGCCCACCAGCCCGCGTCCTCCGCTGGGTGGGCAGCCGTGTGACGCAGCCTCGGGGGTGTGGCCAGGAATGGGCCCAGCTGCTCTGGGTCCTCGCTCCGCTCCCACAGCCTGTGGTCAGTACGGCGCCCTCCGCTGGAGGCTCCGTGTGCTTCCCGCCGGTGGCTCTGGCCAGGGCCTCTCCGTGCGGCCGCCTGCTTCCTGCACCTGTGAGCCCAGAGGGCGAGAGGCAGCCGGGGGAAGCCCCAAGCTCCGGTGACAGCCCCAGGGCAGCCCTCTTCCCGGGCTGGAGAGCAGCCAGCCCCAGCCGAGGCCCTGCTGGAAGGAAGGGCAAGGCCTCTGTCGCAGCAGGGAAGGACCTGCAGGCCAGCACTCCTTCCCCTGCGGGGCCCTGCCCTCCCCTGGGGATGCTTTCCTGGGTGAACCTGGGTTTCCTGTCATCCCACCGGACCGGCGTGGGCCCGCTGAGCCCCGAAGAGGGTGAAGGTGCGGCTCGCGCCCAGGACAGGCCTCCGGTGCGCCTTGCCTCCCGCAGGCGGCTTCTCCCAGAGGCAGGCAGACAGTTACTGTACCGCGGGTGCCCGCACCTTCCGCGCTGGCTTTGCCGCAAGGTGGTGAGGCCCCCACGCCAGGACCCACGGGCCGGCACCAGGCGGCAGGTGCCACCGCGCCGTGCGGGGCAGGAGTCCTCTTCCCGGGCGCCCGGGGTGAGCGGTCACTCCCGCGGAGGCCTATGGGCAGCAGGCACTGCCCGGCGAGTCTCCACCAAGCGTGCCCACCCCGACCCCTCCTCCCGCTGCAGACTCCGGCCCCCCGACCCCCGCTCCTCTGGGGGCCACCCTGGGCTCCTCCTGTCTCCGTCCTCCTACAACACGGCAAGGTGCACCCCTGGGTGCTCCTGCATAAAGCCCGCCCCTCCCGTCCTCAGGCCCGGCGCGGGCCGCGGGCGGACGGCACGCCCCTCGGGGTCTGGACCCCAGGCGTCTGTGCGAGGCTCCATCCGCGGGGCGCCAAGCCTGCCCCGCCCCTCACCAGCAAGACCCGCCCCTCATCGCAGGCCCCGCCCCTCACCAGCAAGACCCGCCCCTCACCGCAGGTCC
>PVJN01041515.1:0-18720 GCA_004026805.1 Lasiurus borealis
AGGAGACTCACCCGGTTTTCGCCAGTCTCTAATTTCAATTTGGTTAAAGTCTTTTTTAAAGTTCGATTCATCCTTTCTACCTGCCCAGAACTCTGAGGTCTATACACACAATGTAATTTCCAGGAGATCTTAAGGATCTCTGCCACCGATTGAGTGATTTTGGCAATGAATGCCGGGCCATTGTCGGACCCCATATATAATGGTAGGCCAAACCTGGGGACAATTTCAGAGAGGAGCTTTTTAACTACTACCTGAGCAGTCTCTGATCTGGTCAAGTAAGCTTCAGGCCAGCCAGAGAAGGTGTCTCCCATTACAAGGAGGTATTTGTATCCTCCCTGTGTGGCAGGTAGCTCGGTGAAGTCCACTTCCCAGGGTTCTCCCGGGCTGGAACCCCGGAATCTTTTGCCTCTTGGCTCAGCTATCGGGGGTCCCTGGTTTACCTGGGCACAGATATGGCACCTTCTGGCAGTATCCTTGGCTATTTGCCACAGCCGAGGGATGTGGTACCTTGCCCCCAAGAGTTCTGCAAACTTGGTTCCCCCGAGGTGGGTCTTGTTGTGTGTCTGGAGGGCAATTGTGCGCCCTAGAACTTCCGGAAGAAAAAGCTTCCCACTTAGTAGTTGAAGCCAGATAATGCCCATGTGCCTTCCCAGGCACTCTCTATAAGACCCCTTCACTGAAATTGTCAGGGGTTGCTTGTTAAAATAGCAAATTCTGGGCTCACCTCTGGTCTGCTATATCCAAAACAGGATAATGGGGTTTGAGTGAAAGGAAATGAACTCCCCTCCATCTTGTCCTAGAGGGCTGGGCCCCCTGCCTCAACCTCCTCCCTTTTCTGGGAGGGGCCACAGGTGTGCCAGCAATGTCCTAGCTTCCCTGACCACTACCGGAATGGACCAATGAAGCTCCAGGAACACAGCGAGGGTCCTAATAAGGCTAAACCACAGAAAGACCCTAATTCAAGTGACCAATCTCTGTAACCCTCATTACTTTCCTAAGCCCTCCCAATATTCTACCCCATATAACTCATTGTTCCCGCCCGGCTTGCTCTCTCGCCTCACTGCTGCGCCAGAAAGAGGCTGAGAGCCAAACTCAGGTTTGAATAAAGACTTTTTGCCTTTGCATCGGAAAAGGCTCCTTAGTGGTTGATTATTGGGGACCCCGAACTCTGGGCATAACAGAGGTGTATACTTTGAGCAGTTTCTCCTGTTGGCTGTGCTACTCATCCAAGTGGGAAAAGCACCACTGTGGAATTGCAGCAAGTTGTTCTTAAATTTTTTAATCTTTTAGTGTGAAATGTTCGTGCTGGTTTCTCCTGCATCTTAGCTTTAAATATATGTGTCTGCTCCCAGTGGGTCAGAAAGGTGACAATTCTTCCTCTTCAGTAATATTAGCCACTGTTTTTTATGTGAGGGAGTGTACTCGTTTGCTAAGGCTTCCATAACAAGCACCCGGAGCTGGGTGCCTTAAACATAGAAATGTGCTGTCTCCCAGCACTGGAGGCTAGAAGCCTGAATTCAAGGTGTTGCCAGGGCCATGCTCCCTTTGAAGCCTGTCCGGGGATCTCTCTGTGCTGCTTGCAGGCTTCTGGTGGTTTGCTGACAATCTCTGCATTTCTAGCTTGCAGCTCTGTAGCTCTATCCTCTGCCTGTCGTCACATGGCGTTATCCCTGTTGTTCTGCCTTCACATGGCTGTCTTCTGATAAGGACATCAGTCACACGGGTTCAGGGGCCCTCCATATTCCAGGATGACCTCATCATAACTAATGACTTCTCCCACAACTCTAGTTCCTAGAGAAGGCACGCTGTGAGGTACTGGGGGTAAGATTTCAATGTAAACTCATACCAGCTGCTGAAGTAGTTGCTGAAGACAAAACACAATGAACAAGACAGGGCAGTGTCCCTGGGGCAGGGGTTATTCTAGTTGGGGAAAACTGGCAATGAGCATGGAAACAAATAAATAAGCAGGTCAATTTTATATTGGGTGGTTGGGGATGAGTGCTTTGAAGAAAATAACATTTCTGCCGAGACCGGTTTGGCTCAGTGGATAGAGCTTTGGCCTGCGGACTGAAAGGTCCCGGGTTCGATTCCGATCAGGGGCAGGTACCTTGCTTGTGGGCACATCTCCAGTAGGGGTTGTGCAGGAGGCGGCTGATCAATGTCTCTCATCGATGTTTCTGACTTTCTATCCCTCTCCCTTCCTTTCTGTGAAAAATCAATAAAATATATATTTTTTTAAAAAAGAAAATAACATTTCTTTAATAGACAATGCTCAGGACTGTGATTATTTTAGATGGAGTTGTTAGTGATTCTCTTTCTCAGGAAATAACACTAGAGCTGAATGACAAGTTTTACTAAAGTCACATGAAAACATTTTGTAAAACTAAAAACTAAGAATCTGAACTTTAAACCAGACAACAATTGAGTCTAGGCTCTGCCTGTCAGTTCTTGAGCTAATTCAGCAGAGACAGGGTTGAATCATATATGAGCCTTTATGCCAATAGCTAGCAGTATGGGAGAGAAGCAGATCATCCATAAAAATCTGCTCTGCTCTCCCCCCCACCTCATAAGCCAGCTGCTTATATTGGGTACAAGGACAAAGATTACTTGGGGAAGTAAGCAAAAGGAATAAGAATGGGTAAAATGGTTACAGATTACAGGCATTACAGCTGGGATTGTAAAGGGTGGATGCCTCCTGGACTCCATTGTTTGTTTGACTACAAGGTTGTTAATCTCCTCATGATGATAGATAGTTCTCAGGAAAAGTTAATGGACTGTATTTTCAGGTTAACTCCCATTGTGAACCTCTTTCAAGTCCTGCATAGTTCAGGGTTCGGGTTCTGGAGGAGGCTGCACGCAAACATTGCAGAGCAGGGAGGGTAGCAGGGAGATGTGTCCAAAACTCACCAGTTTTCTACAAATCGGGGTTGGAAGGGAGCATTGCCAGTGTACAAGGGTACTAAGGGCCTCCAGACAGAAAGTGCAGCCTTTTACTAGGCTGCAGAGAAAGCTGTGAAAATAAAAATGTTTTTTTTTTTGTTTGTTTATCCATAGGTCCTATTCACACATTGGACCTACGAATAAATCACTAGAGACATATATAAACAAAAAATGTGTGTGTGTGTGTGTGTGTGTTTGTAGCTAGTTCCAAACACACACTCACAGGTGCAACTTTCTCTTCAGTTCAGACAAGTATCAGGCATCCATTCTCAGGTTTAGATCTCCCAGAAAACGGTTGGGGATTGGAAGATCTTCCAGAAGGCTAAAGACTTTCTGACACTTGCTATGGGTGCTGAAAACTTGAGTATGTTTACTTGTGGAAATTCACTGAACTATGTTCTTTTGGATTTGTGCACTTTTCTGTATCTATGTTATACCTCAATTTAAAAAGTTTATTTGTAAAAAGAATAGGACCTAATGCTCTATTCTTAATATCCCCATAGTGGAAGCTACCATGTGCACATCATCAATAGATGGGATAGTCACACAATAGAATTCCACAAGAAAACAAGGATGAACAATCACAAGAATAGGAGAGGATATAACATATACAATGCTGAATAAAGAAAGCCAGACACAGAAGAGCACACAAAGTATCATCCTATATAATAAAAGGCTAATAGGCAAATCGACCAAACGGTGGAACTACTGGTCATTATGATGTGCACTGACCACCAGAGGGCTGCCCCCTAGTGGTCAGTGCCCTCCCATTGGTGGGAGCACTGCTCAGCCAGAAGCCCTGAGCTGGGCTTCTGACTGGTGGGCCTACGCTGTCAATCAGACATCCCCCCAGGGCTCCTGGACTGCAAGAGGGCTCAGGCCAGGCTGAGGGACCACCTTGCTGAGTGCATGAATTTAGTACACCAGGCCTCTCGTATTTTCTATATAAAATTCAAAGGCTAATCTGTGCTGTTAGAAATGAGCACAGTGAGAAAAAAAATGGTGGCGGAATAGACGGATGTGCTCCTAGACTTGTCCCAGAGCAGAGGGAACAGCTGAGAGTCGCACGGGGAGTGTTTGTTGGCAAGTTGAGGGACAGCTATACTTCAGGAGAAGGTGGGGGACTGCTGGACTGGGCTCTCCTGACCGGGCAGCCCTTACTACTGCTGGGTTCCCTCCTGGAGCCATTAGCTTAGACACAGAGACCACAACATCTTGAAGCAGGGGGTGGATGCTATTGGAAGCCTGAGAATCTATAACTGCAACACCCACGGAGAAGCTGCAAACACCAGAACACCGGTCCCCAATTGGCGCAAACATGTGGATTCAGAGGAGCTCTACACTCCATCATAGAAAGGTCGGATTTCACCTGGGATGAGATGAGATCTCTGGTCTCAGAGGACAGAGAAGTGCACACAGTGCAGGAGCTGGAGGACCCAAGGAAGTGTGTGCCTGGAGAGATCCATGGCTGTTGGGGCTGGCGTGATCCATGAATGTGGAAGGTGGTCGGTCCTCAGAGCTGCTAAAAAAGGGGATATCTAGAAAGCAACCCATTTTGATCTGATGCAGTGGGACAGCCTGGGGGCTATTAAAGTGTGCCGGCTGCTTGGACACAAGGGTGAAAGGGAGTTCACGCACTTGCGCTCTTTCCTCTTCAGACGTTTGCTTCTGATTGCTGAGCCCAATATATAGGATCACCCAGTTAGGGACACCCTAGGGACTGCAGGGGAAAGTAGTTTTTCTGGAACTTGGGGATCAGTTCAGGGAGTGACCTTTGGAGAACTAGCTCTGGGACAACCCAGTCCCACAAATTATTGAGTGCCACAGGGAAAGCAGGATGTAAGCACAGGCTAGAGAGGACCTATAGTCTCAGAGGTCAATCCAGAAACACTGTCACCCAGGGGATGACTCACAAATTGACTCTTGTGTAATCACAAGAGAATAAACAGATTAAGACACACCGCCTCCCTAAAAATCAGGACTGCCTTACAACACTGTGGAGTAGTGAAATGCAGGGAACTGTAATACTGTCCTGATTAGTAAACAGGGGTGCCAAACAGAACATTAGAGTAAGTGAATGACCTTCACTACTGCACATTCTATTTTTAATTTTTTCTAATTTTTCTTTTTTCATCTTTTACTTAAGAAACTATTTTTTTTCTTTTATCTTAACTTGATTTTACTTTTTAATTATTACATTTTTAAAAATCTTTATTATTCAAGTTATTACATTTGGTTCTCTTTTTTCCCCTCCATAGTTCCCTTCCACCCAGCTCCCACCCTTCCCCCTACCCTTACCTCCCTCCCACTGACCTCATCCATAGGTATATGATTTTTTTCCAGTCTCTCCCTGTACAAGGGGTGTCCCGCTGAAATTATCAGTCCACTCCCTTTCTGTGCTCCCGATTCTATTATATTCACCAGTTTATTCTGTTGATCAGATCTTCAATTCCCTTAATTTGCACATTCACTTGTTGATAGATACGTATTTGTTGTTCATAATTTTTTATCTTTTACCTTTTTCTTCTTCCTCTTCTAAAAGAGTACCTTTCAGTAGTTCGGAGTTGATGAACTCCTTTAGCTTTTTCTTATCTGTGAAGCTCTTTATCTGGCCTTCAATTCTGAATGACAGCTTTGCTGGATAGAATATTCTTGGTTGTAGGTTCTTGCTATTCATCACGTTGAAAATTTCTTGCCACTCCCATCTGGCCTGCATCATATCTGTTGAGAAATCAGCTGACAGTCGTATGGGTGCTCCCTTGTAGGTAATCAACTGTTTTTCTCTTGCTGCTTTTAATATTCTCTCTGTCTTTTGCTCTTGGTATTTTAATTATGATGTGTCTCGGTGTAGTCTTCTTTTGATTCCTTTTATAAGGGGTTCTGTGTGCTTCCTGGACTTGTAAGTCTATTTCTTTTACCAGATGTGGGAAGTTTTCAGTCATTATTTCTTTAAGTAGGTTTTCAGTATGTCCCAACCAGCAAGGCATTCAACAAGGGCGGCGAGGAAACGACCTAAGGAGAATGAGATACAGACAGGGACACGAAGAAAGGAGGCAAGACAAATGGTGTTCTGATCAAGTCTCAAAATTTTATTTTCAGCGGTTTCTCTTAGAGTATAGAAGGAAAAGGGGCAGAGCAAAGAAGGCAGTTGGAGAATATGTTGCCAAAGGGTGGCGCGAGAGATTATGAGGGCTTCTTGAATTGGTCCTTGCTCGAACTGGGTGGAGTTGGCTGATAAGAGGCAAAACCGCTCAGTATAACGGAATGTTGAGGGAGGGTTTCGGCTCCCAACATCAGTATCTTGCTCTCTCACTTCTTCTGGCACCCCCATAATTCTTATGTTGGTATGCTTGAAGCTGTCCCAGAGGCTCCTTACATTATCTTCACATTTTTGGATTCTCTTCTCTTCTTGCTTTTCCAGTTGAGTGTTTTCTGATTCTTTATATTTCAAGTTTTTGACTTGATTCTTGCCTTTCTCTAGTCTGCTGTTAGGTCTCTGTACAATATTTCTTAATTCAGTCAGTGTATGTTTAATTTTTAGTTGGTTCTTTTGCACTCTTGCAGTGCCTCTAGACTGCTGCCTTTCTGGCTCCCCTGTGCTCCGAGACCATATGAGTCTGGGTCCCCAGGGGTTTGCCTGAAACTGGGGTATAGTGAAGTTAAAAGTGATGCAGTTGGGAGATAGACCCACTCATGAAAGCCAGTGGCAAAATCCGAAGCCCGTCCTCTGCGCACAGTACCATGCGCATCACCAGACTTCTGATCTTTTGCAACTCCCCTAAATTTCCATGCACTTCTCCCTTTTCACATACAAACTCCCCCTGTATGAGTTTTGGCTGGATCTGGGGTTTAGTGTCATAGGATAAGGGGTTCAATGCCTTTGAGAGTCTCCGTCTCCCTCCTGCCAGAGAAAGCCAGCCTGGTTCTGCGGCACCCGCTCTCTCCACATGCGCATCTCCATACCTCAGCTTTTTGCAGCTCCTCTGGGCTTCTGTGAGCCCCTGTCTTTCCTTCTAGTTGTAGAATTTCCACTCAGCCTGCTTTTCTGTGGTTCTGGATGATGTCCGTTATGTCTTTTAGTTGTAGTTTTGACATTGTTGTGCAAGGCAGCAGTATAGGTGTTTACCTATGCCGCCATCTTGGATTCCTCTAATTATTACATTTTTATTTTCAATACGTATTATTACTACTACTATTTTACCTTTTTTTAAAGTGTCATTTTATTTTCTCTTCATTTTATTTTGGGATTAGTGTTCTACATTCTATTTTCTTCTTTCCTTTAGCATCATTTTACTCTATATCAATTCTACCTTTATGCCATCACTCTCTTCCTAACTTTTCCCCTTTTGTTGCCCTGTTTTTATTACCCTTTTCTTACTTTAGATTTCCCTATTATTTCTTCATAACCCCTGTAAAATTTTCAATCTGCTTATATATCTAATATCCAATCCCCTGCTCCAAGTCAATATACATCTCTCTCTTCTCTGTCTTCATTATCTAAAAATGGTCTCTTTATATTTTTGTTGTTGTTTGCTTGAATGTTGAATATATAGATTTTTTATGCTTTTTTGTAAGATTGTTTTGCCTAATCTTTTTGTTTGTTCGTTTTTGTTTGCCTTGTTTTTGTTTATTTGTTGCTTCTGTTTTCCCTTCCCTCGCTTGATATTAGTTGTTGTTTGTAGTTTGTATTAATCTTCAGGTACTTGCTGTTGGCATTTGTTAGGATTACTAGCTGTTCCACTGGAGTTTTCTCCAAATATATATATATATATATTGATTCACTTCTCTTTCTTATTCTCTTTCTTTTCTCCCTTACATATTTTTTCCTCCCAATTTCATTTTGGCACACTTTTCTTCTTTTCTTTCTTTCTTTCTTTCTTTCTTTCTTTCTTTCTTTCTTTCTTTCTTTCTTTTTGCATTTTCTTTTCTCTCTCCTTCTTTCTCTCCTACCCCTTAATTTGCGTCTCTCTGGTGATCACCTTTATTTGTGGTTATTAATGTCTTGAATACATTTCTGTTCAGTGCCTTGTGCATTGTACCTGGTTGTGTTGTATTTTGTGCCTTTAAATCAATGCAGGACAGAGAGAACTACATAACCAGACACCTGGAGAAGAGAGACCATGGGAAGACAAAGAAACAGCCCGCATATGGAAGAAAACCAGGCATCACCAGAAAAGGGAGTAAATAAAATGAAGGCAAGCAACCTGTCATAGAAAGAATTAGGAGAAATGGTCATAAGGTGGCTGAAAAAAATGGAAGACAAATTTGAAAATATGAGTAAGAACCAAAGGAAATGAAGAAGAACCAAGAGGAAATGAAAAAATGACATCACTGCTGTAAAGAACTCAATAGAAAGCATGAAGAGTAGGCTAGAAAATGCACAGAACCACATCAGTGAGCTAGATGACAAGGTAGGAGAAAAATACCCCAGTAGACCACTTCTAAAAAAAAGTTAAAAAAGCGGGAGGAGAGTCAATGGGAACTTTGGGACAATATGAAACAAACAACATCCACATAAAAGGGATTCCAGAAGGAGAGGAAACTGAGCAAGGAATAGAAAACCTGTTTGAAGAAATAATGATAGAAAACTTCTCTGATAAAAGGAAGAAAAAACCCACACAAATCCAAGAAGCTCACAGAGTCCCAAGCAAAAGGAAACCCCAAAGACCGACACCAACCCGCATTATAATTAAATTGGCAAACACCAACAAAAAAGTAAGAATCTTAAAAGTGGCCTGAGAGAAACAGAAAATTACCTACAAAGTAACCCCCATCAGAATAGCAACTGAATTCAAACAGAAACTCATCAGGCCAGAAGGGAATGGAATGAAATATACAAATTGATGCAAAGGAAGGGTCTGAATCAAAGAATACTCTACCCAATAAGGCTATCAATCAAAATTGAAGGTGAAATCAGACAAAAAAGGACTAAGGGAATTTATTACCACCAAACGAGCAATGCAAGAAATGCTAAAGGGTGTGCTATAAAAAACAAAAAACAAAAATGAAATGGGAAGCTAAGAAGGAACACTAGGGTAAAGAACAAAAATGGCGACAAATAAATACCGATAATAATAACCTCATTTTTCCCCAGTCATTATGTATTTTTATATTTTAAAGAAATCCTTATTATTCAGATTATTACAATCGTTCCTCTTTCCCCCACAATAGCTCCCCTCCACGCAGCTCTGCCCTTACATCACACCCCATTGTCCTCATCCATATGTGTATGATTTTTGTCCAGTCTCTCCCTGTGCCTCCCATACCCCTTTCCCCAGAGAATTTTCAGTCCACTCCATTCTATGCTCTTGATTCTATTATATTCACCAGTTTATTATTTTCATCAAAGTTTTAATTCACTTGATTTTTAGATATACTTGATAGTTATGTATTTATTGTTCCTAATTTTTATCTCTCCTTTTAGTCTTCTTCCTCTTCTTAAAGAGTACCTTTCAGCATTTCATATAATACTGGTTTGGTATTGATAAACTCCTTTAGTTTTTTCTTATCTGTGAAGCTTTTTATCTAAACTTCAATTCTGAATGATAGCTTTGCTGGGTAGAGTAATCTTGGTTGTAGGTTCTTGCTATTCATCACTTTGAATATTTCTTGCCACTCCTGTCTGGCCTGCATAGTTTCTGTTGAGAAATCAGCTGACAATCCTATGGGTGCTTCCTTTAGGTAATTAACTGTTTTTCTCTTGCTGTCTTTTAATATTCTCTCTTTGTATTTTGCTCTTAGTATTTTAATTCTGATGTGTCTTCATGTGGCCCTCTTTGAATTCTTTTTCTTTGGGATTCAGTGTGCTTCCTGGACTTGTCAGTCTATTTCTTTCACCAGGTGGGCGAAGTTTTCAATCATTATATCTTCAAATAGGTTTTCAGTCATTATTTCTTCAAGTAGGTTTTCAGTATCTTGCTCTCTCTCTTCTTCTGGCACCTCCATAATTCTGATGTTGGTATGCTTGAAGTTGTCCCAGAAGCTCCTTACACTATTTTCAAATTTTTGGATTATTTTTTCTCTTTGCTTTTTTGGTTGAGTGTTTTCTGCTTCTTTGTATTTCAAATATCTGACTTGATCCTTGCGTTCCTCTAGTCTGCTGTTAGGTCTCTATACAATATTTTTTTTTCAGTCAGTGTATGTTTTATTTCTAGTTGATCCTTTTTCATCTCTAGTTGGTCCTTTTTCATCTCCTCTTGGGTCTCACTAAATTTAACTATCTTTTCTAGGAAATTCTTGAAAAACCTTATAACCGTGGTTTTGAGCTCTATATCCAGTTGTTGTTTTCCTTCATTTCTTTCATTTGTGATCTGTTTCTTTGTCTCCTCATTTTCACTGCTTCCATGAGCTGGTAGAGTAGCTTTGTGTGCTAGGTGTTCTATATGGCCCAGTAGCTCCGCCTTTCCAGTTACCCAAGGCAGACTCTCTTGGTGCACCTCTTTGTGGGCTGTGTGTACAGACTTGTAGTTAAGTCTTCATTGTTGTTGGTATCACTGGGGGGGGGGGGGGGAATTGATCTCCAAGCCAGTTGATTGTGGGGATCAGCTCTGTCTATGCTGGAAGAATTTCTGTGCTGGAGTCAGCTTTATGATACAAGACTTGCAAAATTGCAAAATCCTCTGTGCTCAGCTTGGATGGGGCAGAGTCTCAGGGCTGAGCAGACAACTTTGGCTTCTCGTCAGCCCTGAGCTATGCGGGCCTTGGGTCTCAGTATCCTTTGGTAATTCCTGCAGCCCTCTCTGCTCACCTCCAGACCTCTGCATTTTGTGGCTCCCCTGAGTTTCCATTCATTCCAGGGACCTGTATGAGTCTGGGTCTCTAGGGTCTCACCTGAAACTGAGGTTCTGTGCAGCCGGAAGTGGATTTCAGCCCACTTGGGAGGTGCTGTCTTCCTCCCGCTAGAGAAAGCCAGCGGCACAATCATCAGTCAGCCCCCTATGTGCACACTTGCACTCACCTGCCTCCAGACCTCTGCCTTTCATGGCTCTCCCAAAGTTTTTCTGCACTCCTCCATTTTCACAACAGTCCAGAATCCCCCCATCCATATGAGTCTTGGCCAGAACTAAAGTTCAGTGCAGTCGGAAGTGAGTTTCAGGTCAGTCAGGAGTTTCTGTCTCCCTCCTGCTAGAGGAAGCCAGCCAGGCACTCTACCACCCATCTTCTCTACATGCGTGTCTCCATCCCTCAGTGATTTGCAGCTCCTTTGAGTCTTCATAAGCCCCTCTCTTTCCTTTTAGTTATAGAATTTCTACTTAGTCAGCTTTCCTGTGGTTCAGGATGATGTCCGTTCTCTCTTTTAGGTAGTTTTGAAATTGTTGTAGGAGGCAGTAGTTTAGGTGTTCACCTATGCCGCCATCTTGGTTTCTCCTCTCAATAATAACTTTAAGTGTAAATGGACTAAATGCCCCAATCAAAAGACATAGGGTAACAGACTGAATAAGTAAACAAGACCCATATATCTTCAGTCTACAAGAAAACCACCTCAGAAAAAAAAATGCACACAGACTGAGGGTGAAGGGATGGAAAACAGTTTTTTAGGTACAAGGAAAGAAAGAAAAGGCTGGGTAACAAAACTTATAACTGACAAAGTAGATATCAAAGTGAAGGACATAACAAGAGATAAAGAAGGCTTTTTCATAATACTAAAGGGGGCAATCCAACAAGAAGAAATAACTCTGGTAAACATATATGCACCCAATGCAGGAGCACCCAAATACATAAAAAAAAATCCTGGATGATATCAAGGGAGAAATTGACAGCAATACAATTATAGTAGGAGACTTTAATACCCCACTCTCACCATTGGACAAATCCTCTATGGCGGTCTGAAAAGCTACAGCTGCAGCAGCCACTGAACAGCCGGGAGATCCAGAACACTGCTCTCCATTTTGCATAGACACTCAGATGCAGAGGAACTGCACACACCACACGGAAAGGTTAGATTTTGCCTGGGATAAGGTGAGGTCTCCTATCCTGCAGAACAGAGATGCACACACTGTGGGAAACAGATTTGGGAAAGCTGCTTCTGAGAGGTCCATAGATGTGGGGCAGGGTGTGATCCCTAAATGTGAAAGGGGACTTTCAGAGTTATTAACAGAGGGGAGCTCTAGAAAACAACTCATTTTGATCTGATGCAGAAGGACAGCCTGGGAGTTATTACACTGTCCTGGCTGCTTGAATATCCACAAACGTTATTGAGAAACACAGAGTAGCAGGATCTAAACACAGCCTAGAGAGGTCCTGTGCTTAGTCTCAGAAGTCAATTTGGAAACACTGCCACCCAGTGGATGACTCACAAATTGACTCAAGTATAATAAAAAAAGAATAAAGAGATTAAGACACACCTCAGCAGTGGAACACAGGGAACTGCAATACCCTCTCAACTGGGAAATAAGAGTGCCAAGCAGAACAATAGTGTAATTGAATGACCTCCACTACTGCCCATTCTATTTTTTTCTTTTATTTTTTTGCATATTTTAATTAAAAAACTTTTTTTTTCTCAATTGATTTTACCTTTTTAATTATTACATTTTTGTTTTCAACTAGTATTATTAATACTACTATTTTACCTTTTTGGAAAAAAAAAGTATTTTGTTTTCTCTTTATTTTACTTTGGAATTAGAGTTGTACATTCTAATTTAATATTTCCTTTAGCGTAATTTTACTCTACCTCAACTCTACTTTTATGCCAAGACTCTTTTCCTAACTTTACCCATTTTGTTCTCTTATTTCTCTTTCCCTTTCCAACTTTAGATTCTCCCTATTCTTTCTCTTCACCTCGTAAAAATTTCACCCCACTTATATATCTACTTTCAAATACCCTACTCCAAATCCATACAAACCTCTCTCTTCTTGTCTTCACCATCAAAAGGTTGTTTTTCTCTATATTCTTTTGTGGCTGTTTCCCTCAATGGTAATTATATCAATTTTTTGTACTTTTTTTGTGAGACTGTTTTTGCTTATTCTATTTGTTTTATTTTGCTTTTTGCTTGATATGTTTTGGTTTGTTTTTTACCTCTTTTCCCTCACCTCCCGTGAAATTAGTTGTTATTTGTAGTTTGTATTAATCTCCAGGTAATTGTTGCCAGCATTTGTTGGGATTATTGGCTGTTCTATTGGAGTTTTCTCCTCACATCAATAATTTCTTCCCCTTTTCTCTCTTATGCTCTTTCTTATCTCTCTGACTTTTTTTCAATTTCTCTCTTCTTCTTCTTCTTCTCCTTTTAACTTTTTATTTTATTTATTTATTTACTTATTTTTCTTCTCCCTTCTCCCAATTTGATTTTGGCACTTCTTTCTTTTCTTTTTTCCTCATTTTCCTCTTCTTCTTACTCTACTTACCGCTAATTTGTCTTTCATTGGTGGTCACCTTATTTGTGGTTATTAACATCGTGAATACATTTCTGTTCAGTGCCTTGTGTGTTGTACCTGGTCGTATTGTAGTTTGTGCCTTTAAATCAACGTAGGAGAGAGAACTACATAACCAGACACCCGGAGAAGAAAGACCATGGTCAGACGAAGAAACAGCCTGCATGTGACAGAAAGGTGGGTATCACAAGAGAAGGAAGTAAATGAAATAGAAATAGAAATAAGCCTGCCAGAGCAAGAATTCAGAGAAATTATCATAAGGGGCCTGAAAAGAATGGAAGACAAAATTGACAATATGTGTAAGAGCCAAGAGGAAATGAAGCAGCAAGAAAAATGAAAAATAATCAAGAAGAAATGAAAAATGACATCACTGCTATAAAGAACTGAATAGAGAGCATCAAAAGTAGACTAGAAGAAGCAGAGGACAACATCAGTGAGCTAGAAGACAAGGTAGAAAAAAATACCCGAGTACAGCAGCTTCTAAAAAAAATTCAAAAGCAAGAGGAGAGCTTAAGGGAACTTTGGGGTAACATGAAAGAAAACAATATCCACATAATTGGGGTTCCAGAAAGAGCAGAAACTGAGCAAGGAATAGAAAACCAGTTTGGAGAAATAATGACAGAAAACTTCCCTAATATAGTAGAGAAAACACCTGCACAAATTCAAGAAGCTCACAGATTTCCAAGGAAAATGAACCCCCCAAATCCAACACCAAGTCACATTATAATTAAATTGGCAAACACCAACAAAAAAGTAAGAATCTTAAAAGTGGCCAGAGAGAAACAGAAAGTTACCTACAAAGGAACCCCCATAAGACTAGAAACTGATTTCTCAACAGAAACTCATGAGGTCAGAAGGGAATGGAATGAAATATAGAAAGTCATGCAAAGGAAGGGTCTGAATCCAAGAATACTGTAACTTGCAAGGTTTTCAATCAAAATTGAAGGTGAAATCAGAAGCTTCACAGACAAAAAAGGACTAAGGGAATATATTACCACCAAACCAGCAATGCAAGAAATGTTAAAAGGTCTGCTGTAATAAAAAGATATAGGAAGGGAAGAAGGAACTCAGGGGAAAAGATTAAAAATGGTGACAGATAAGTAATATAATAATAACTTTAAATGTAAATGGATTGCATGCTCCAATCAAAAGACTTAGGGTATCTGATTGAAAAGAAAACATAATCCATATATCTGCTCTCTACAATAAACCCACCTCAGGAAAAGAGTTGCACACAGATTGAGGGTAAAGGGATGGAAGATGGTATTTCAGGCAAATGGAAATGAGAAAAAACCTGGGGTTGCAATACTTATATCTGACAAATTAGATCTCAAAGTGAAGGACATAATAAGAGATAAAGAAGGCCAGTTCATAATACTAAAGGGAACAATCCAACAAGAAGAAATAACTCTGGTAAACATATACGCACCCAAAATAGGAGCACCTAAATAGATAAAAACACTCCTGGAGTATATTAAGGGAGAGTATGACAGCATTACAATCATAGTAAGAGACTTTAATACCCCACTGTCACCACTGGACAAATCCTCTAAACAAAAAAATTAGAAAAGAAACATCAATCCTAAATGATTCACTAGACCAGATGGAATTAATTGACATCTTCAGAACATTTCACCCCAAAGCCACAGAATATACATTGTTTTCCAGTGCACATGGGTAATTTTCAAAGATATATCATATGCTGGGTCATAGTCAAAGTCTCTTCAAATTCAAAGAAGATAGAAATCATATCAAGCATTTTCTTAGACCACAGTGGCATAAAACTAGAAATCAACAATAATAAAAACAATATAAAGAAATCAAACACATTGAGATTAAACAGCATGGAATTAAAGAACGACTGAGTATCCAGAGAGATCAAGGAAGAAATAAAAAACATCATCGCAACAAATTACAATGACAACACAACCCTACAAAATTTATGTGACACAATAAAAGCAGTCTAGGGAGGGAAGTTCATAGCCCTACAAGTCTACTGCAAAAAACAGAAAACAATGGTAATAAATTTCCTAATCCTACAACTCAAAGAGCTAGAATGAGAGCCACAAGAAAAGCCCAGTGTACATAGAAGGAAGGAAATAGTGAAGATCAGAGCGGAGATAAACAACATGAAGACCAAAGAAACAATTGAAAAGATCAATAAAACCAAGAGCTGGCTTTTTGAAAGGATAAACAAGATTGATGGACCTCTAGCTTGACTCACCAAGAAGCAAAGTGAGAAGACCCAAATAAACAAAATCAGAAATGAAAGAGGAGAAATAAGAACATACACCATCAAAATACAAAGGATTGTTAAAAAAAAAAAAAAACTATGAACAATTCTATTCCAACAAATTGTACAGCCTGCAAGAAATGGACATATTCCTAGAAAAATATAACCTTCCAAAACTGAATCAGGAAGAATCAAAACATTTCAATAGGCCAAAAACTATGGAAGAAATGGAAACAGTCATCAAAAAACTTCCAGCAAACAAAAGCCCGGGACCAGATGACTACACAGGATAATTGTACCAAACATTCAGGAATAATTAAAAACTATCCTCCTCAGGCTATTTTAACATATTCAAGGAGAAGGAACACTTCCAAACACCTTCTATAAAGCCATCATCACCCTAATACCAAATCCAGATAAAGATAACACAAGGAAAAAGAATTATAGGCAATATATCTCATGAACATAGATGCCAAAATTTTCAACAAAATTCCAGCAAATCGGATCCAGAAGTACATCAGAAAGATCATACACCATGACCAAGTAGGATTCATCACAGGAATGCAAGGATGGTACATTATGTGCAAATCAATAAATGTGATACATCATATTAACAAATTGAAAGATAAAAATCACATAGTCATATCAATTGGTACAGAAAGAGCATTTGACAAAATCTAACACCCTTTCTTGATAAAAGCTCTCAGCAAAGTGGGAATAGAAGGATCATACCTCAACATCATAAAAGCCATATATGATAAACCCACAGCTAACATCATACTCAATGGGAAAAAATTAAAACCATTTCCCCTAAGAACAGGAACAAGACATGGATGCCCACTCTCACCTCTCCTGTTCAACATAGTACTGGATGTATTAGCCATTGCAGTTAGATAAGAAGAAGAAATAAAAAGCATCCAAATTGGAAAAGAAGAAGTAAAGCTGACCTTATTTGCAGATGACATGATACTATACATAAAAAACCAGAAGGACTCCATTCCAAAACTAATTGACTTAATAAATGAATTTGTCAATGTAGGAGGATACAAATTAATGCCAAGAGATTTGTGGCATTTCTATACACTAATAGTGAAATTACAGAAAGAGAGATTAAAAAAGCAATCCCATTTACCATCGCACCAAAAAAATTAAGATACCTAGGAATAAACCTAAGGACGTAAAAGACCTATATGTAGAAAACCACAGGACACTGAAAAAAGAGGTAGAGGAAAATGTAAATAGATGGAAGAGCATACGATGCTCATGGATTGGGAGAATCAACATCATTAAAATGTCCATACTACCCAAAGCAATCTATAGATTCAATGCACTACCCATTGAAATACCAACAACATATTTCACAGAACTAGAAAGAATTCCTCAAGGATTCATCTGGAACAACAACAACAAAAAAGACCACAAATAGCCACAGCAATCCTAAGAAAGAAGAATAATGTAGGTGGGATCTCAATATCAGATTTCCAGCTATATTAGAAAGCAACTGTTCTCAAAATAGCCTGGTATTGGAACAAGAACAGACATATAGACCAATGAAAGAGAATTGAGAATCCAGATATGGACCTAAGCCACTATGCTCAATTAATATTTGACAAAGGAGACATGAACATACAATGAAGCCAAGACAGCCTCTTCAATAAATGGTGTTTGGAAAATTGGACAGATATGTGCAATAGAGTGAAACTGGACCACCAACTTACACCAAACAAAAAAATAAACTCAAGATGGGTACAGGACTTGAACATTAGATGTGAAACCATAAAAATCCTAGAGGAATCCAAAGGCAGCACAATCTCAGACATATGCTTAAACAACTTCCTCACTGATACTGCTCCAAGGGCAATGGAAGCTAAAGAAAAAAACAAATGGGACTACATCAAAATAAAAAGCTTTTGAACAGCAAAAGAAACCATGAACAAAACAAGAAAGACCACTGTATGGGAAAACACCGATAAATGTTTAATCTCCAACATCTACAGCCAACTTATACAACTTAATAAAAGGAAGATAAATGATCCAATAAAAAAATGGACAAAGGACCTAAATATTGCCTTTTCAAAAGAGGACAGAAAGAAGGCCAAGAGACACATGAAAACATGTTCAAAGTCACTAATTATCCGAGAGATGCAAATTCAAAAGACAATGGGATAAAATCTTACACCTGTCAGAATGGCAATCATCAACAAAACAACAAACGACAAGTATTAGTGAGGATGCGGAGAAAAAGGAACCCTTGTGCACTGTTGGTGCAAATACAGACTGGTGCAGCCACTGTGGAGAACAGTATGAAGTTTTCTCTAAAAATTAAAAATGGATCTCCCATTTGATCCAGTACTCCCACTGTTAGGAATGTATCCTAAGAAATTACAAACACCAATCAGAACGGATTTATGCACCCCTATGTTCTGAGCAGCACAATTCACAATAGCTACAATTTGGAAACAGCCTTGGTGCCTGTCAGCAGATGAGTAGCTCAGAAAACTGTGGTACATCTACACAATGGAATTCTATGCTGCCATTAAAAAGAAGGAACTCTTACCATTTGCAGCAACCTGGATGGAACTGGAGAGCCTTATGCTAAGTGAAATAAGCCAGTCAATGAAGGAGAAACATCACATGATCTCACTCATTTGTGGATAATAAAGAACATTATAAACTGATGAACAAAAGGATAGATACAGAGGCAGTAAAGCATCAAACAGACTGTCAAATTATAGCAAGAAGGTTAAGGAGAGGTGGGGTAGATAAGAGATCAACCAAAGGACTTGTATGCATGCATATAAGCATAACCAATGAACACAAGACACTGGCAGGTTGGAATATGCCTCGGAGGGGGGGCAATGGGGAGATATGTATACATGTAACACAATAAAAAAAAAGATAATCATTATGGGTTGCATGTGACCCACGAGCCATGAGTTTGACCTGCTTGGTGCAGAGAGCTCATAAAAAAAATGAGGGACAGAAGGAGGAGCCAAGATGGCGGCATAGGTAAACACCTACACGGCTGCCTCGCACAACAATTTCGGAACTACAACTGAAGGACAGAACAGACATCATCCAGAACCACAGGAAAGCTGGCTGAGTGGGGGTTCTGCAGCTGGAGGGAAAGAGAGGGGTTCACAGACACCCAGAGGAACTGCAAAAAGCTGAGGTACGGA
>PVJN01041516.1:0-18721 GCA_004026805.1 Lasiurus borealis
AAAAAATACAAATGGCCAATGAATAAATAAAAAATCTTCAACATCCCAGACATCAAATAAATGTAACTTTAAAATAATCCTATTCTATCTAATAAAGAGGGAATATTAAATTGACCATAACACTGTCACAAAGATGGCAGAGCCCATAGCTACATGTCCTGTCCCAGTCCCCTCAGCCCCACCAGAGTTCCCCTGTACTTTCAGCCCTGCTGGGGGGATGGGCAGGCACACAGTGCAGCCAGACCCGCCCTCAGCCCCTCCAGATGCCCAAGGCAGGCCCAGGGTGCAAACAAGCCTTGGATGTCAGCTGCTCAGCCACCCAGGGCCAACCAAGGCTCAGGTAACCAGGGCCAGCCAAGGCTTGCACTGCTGGAGGTGGCAGCAGCAGAGGTGTGATGGGGCATTGTTTTCCCCTGATCACTGGGTTGCCTCCTGCCCCTGAGGGCTCCTGGACTGTGAGAGGGGGCAGGCTGGGCTGAGGGGCCCCTCTCCAATGCATGATTTTTCATGCAATAGATCTGTAGTATAAAATAAAGAATATCAAAATGACTACTATGTGTTACATGAGTGTATGGGTTAAACTGTGCACTACCAACCCCAATTTATAGTATGTTGAATCCCTAATCCCCAGTGTGACTTTATTTGGAAACAGGTCCATTGAGGAAATAATTAATATTGAATGAAGTCATAACGATAGGGCCTTATTCCAATAGGAAAAGACACACCTCTCCCTCCCTATCTCCTTCTCTAGATGGGCACATTGACAATAGGCCATGTGAGAAACAGCAAGAAAGCCCTCTGCAAGCCAGGAAGAGAGGCCTTACCAGAAAAGCCAGCACGGTGATCTTGCACTTCAAGTCTCTAGAATTGTGAGAACATAAATTTCTGTTGTTTAAGGTACCCAGCCTATGGTTTTCTGTTATGGCAGCCTTAGCTGACTATGAAAATGAACTTCACATGAATTCAATAATTCGTCACAAAAGACTAAGCCTAGTTAAAAGAAAGCCAGTATAAATAAGTGCAAAATTTCAGCAAGAATGTATTATCAACAATTATAAGATTAGCATCAACAGGAAAAAAAGGAAGACAAATGGTTGAAAAAAATCTAGAATTTGTTAAATATGACTCACAGAACACTTTGCTCTGAGTTAAATATTAATTGAGTCATTCATACTAAGGAAAGAGAGAAAATGAGGCAAAGATTTTTGTCATTTCTATTATAATCTCATCTTTACCTTGCATTTGTGGATGACAGGCAATTTCTTTCTCATCCTCCCCCAAAATTACTAAGTTAACAGCAAATAATCCTAAAAGTACTAATCAAGGTAAAAATAGTCCTACTGCTTAGCAACCATCATCGAGTGCTTTTTACAGCAATTTTCAGGAATTCTTTTATTTTTCTATCATCAGTGTCATCTTCCACATATAATCTCTCAAAAACCAATTCTTTAAAACCACTATTAGCTTCAAATACTTTACATGTGGGAATCTCATCTCTGAAGAAGTGATGAAATCTCAAGGATATGCAGGCACTGGCTAGAGCAGCAGAAGCGCTCCAAGCAAGAGAAACAATATACTGTATAACAAGATGCTACAGAACAGCAGTTGAGAACCTTTCAGACATCATAGACCACCAGTGGTCTAAGGACCCCAGTTAGTGACTGCTGCTCCAAAGCTTTCCTTACAGTGTAGAAGAAACAGACAACAAATTGATGGTTGCCAGAGGGGAGGAAGGGTGAAAAGGGGGAAAGAGGAATTAAGAAATCCAAACTTTCAGTTATAAGCCATGGCAATGTAATGTACAGCATAGGGATTAGAGTTTATAACATTGTAATAACTATGTATGGTGACAGGTGATTAATAGATTTATTTTGGTAATCATTTTGTAAGGTATATAAATATTGCATCACTATGCTGTATACCTGAAACTAATATAATACTATATGTCAATTTAAATGAAAAATAAATAAGTAGCAGAGGCGATAAAAGATATTCCAGAGAAACCAAGATGGCAGCATAGGTGAACACCTAAATTGCTGCCATACACAGCAATTTAGGTGTTCACCTTTATCTTTTACAGCTAAAAGATAAAACAGACATCATTCAGAACCATAGGAAAGCTGGCTGAGTGGAAATTCTACAACTAGAAGGAAAGAGAGAGGCTCACAGAGACTCATCTAGAGGAACTGCAAAAAGCTGAGATACGGAGACACACGCGTGGAGAGGACGGGCAGCGGGTGGCCTGGCTGGCTTCCTCTAGCAGAAGGGAGACAAAACTCCCAACTGCACTGAACCCCAGTTCCAAGCGAGACTCATACGGGGGAGTCTGGATTGCTGTGAAAAGGAAGGAGTGCACAGAAATTTAGGGGAGCAGCAAAAGACAGAGGTCTGCAGGCACGAGTGCGAGTGCACACACAGAGGGGTGACTGCTGATTATGCCACTGACTTTCTCTAGCAGGAGGGAGATAGAACCTTCCAACTGTGCTGAAGTCCTCTTCTGACTGAAGTGACCCCAGTTTCAGGTGAGACCCTGGAGACACAGACTCATACAGGTCCCCGGAGTGCATGGAAACTCAGGGGAGCTGGAAAGGCAGAGGTTAGGAGGCGTGCGAGCTTGAGTGTGCAGAGAGGACTGTAGCGATTACCAAGGGACACTGAGACCCAGGGGCCGCGTAGGAAAGGGCTGATGGTAAGCCAAGGCTGTCTGCTCAGCCCTGAGACTCTGTCCCATCTAAGCTGAATACAGAGGCGTTTGCAACTTTGCAAGTCTTGTATCATAAGGCTGACTCCAGCACAGAAGTTCTCTGGGCAGCGCAGACACAGCTGATCCTCACAACCAATTGGCCTGGAAGTCAATTCCTCCCAGTGATACCAACAACAATCAAGACTTAACTACAACAAGGCTGTACACACAGTCCACAAAGGTGTGCATCAAGAGTGTCCACCTCAGGTAACTGGGGAGGCGGAGCTACTGGGTCATATAGGACACCTATTACACAAAGCTTCTCTGCCAACTCAGGGAAGCAGTGAAAATGCAGAGACAAAGGAACAGATCACTAATAAAAGAAATGAAGGAAAACAAATGACTGGATATAGAGTTTAAAACCATGGTTTTAAGGTTTTTCAAGAATTTCCTAGAAAAGATGGATAAATTTAGCGAGACCCAAGAGGAGATGAAAAGGGACCAACTAGAAATTAAATATACACTGACTGAAATAAAAAATATTATACAGAGACCTAATAGCAGAGGAACGCAAAAATCAGGTCAAAGATTTGAAATACAAAGAAGCAGAAAACACTCAACTGGAAAAGCAAGAAGAGAAAAGAATCCAAAAACTGGGACAACTTCAAGCGTACCAACATCAGAATTATGGGGGTGCCAGAAAAGGAGAGAGAGCAAGATACTGAAAACCAAATTGAAGAAATAATGAATGAAAAACTTTCCCCACCTGGTGAAAGAAATAGATTTACAAGTCCAGAGAACCCCAAACAAAAGGAATCCAAAGAGGACCACACCAAGACACATCATAATTAAAATACCAAGAGCAAAAGACAAAGAGAGAATATTAAAAGCAGCAATTAAAAAACAGTTAATTACCTACAAGAGAGCACCCATGTGATTGTCAGCTGATTTTTCAACAGAAACTATGCTGGCTAGAGGGAAATGGCAAGAAATATTCAAAGTGATGAATAGCAAGAACCTACAACCAAGATTACTATACCCAGGAAAGCTATCATTCAGAATTGAAGGGCAGATAAAGAGCTTCACAGATAAGAAAACACTAAAGGAGTTCATTACCACCAAACCAGTATTACATGAAATGCTGAAAGGTACTCTTTAAGAAGAGGAAGAAAAAGAAAAAGGTAAAGATAAAAATTATGAACAATAAATATCTATCAACAAGTGAATCTAAATATCAAGTGAATTAAAAATCTGATGAATAGAATAAACTGGTGAATAAAATAGAATCAGGGGCATAGAAAGGGAGTAGACTGGCCATTTCCAGGGGGAAAAGGGATGCAGAGAGAGACTGGAGAAAAATAATACACCTATGGATAAGGACAGTGCTGGGAAGGTAAGGGCAGAGGGAGGGGTGGGAGCCAGGTGGAGGGAAGCTAGGGGGGTAATAAAGAGGAACAACTGTAATAATCTGAACAATAAAGATTAAAAAATTTTTAAAAAAATAAGTACTAGAAGCATGGAAACATGGAACAGACTGATGAATCTCAGGGGGATTCATTGTCCATGGACACAGACAATAGGGTGGTAAAGGCCTGGGAACTGGGTGGAGAGGAAAAAAAGAGGAGAAAAAGAGAGGGACAATATGTAGCACTCTTAGCAATAAAGATAGGGAAGGAAGGGGAAGAAGAGGAGGAAGGAGAAGGAAAGGGGGAGGGAGGGGGAGGGAAGAAGAAAGGTACATGTTAGAAACTGAAGAGACCTATGTGTCTGGAATCCATGGAGTAAGGGGGACAATGGTGTCAGTTAAACATAGACAGGCAAGCAGAGGTCTGATCACTTAGGGTCTTCCAGAACAAAGACTCACCTATTTTCTATGACCAAGGAGACATTTTTTAAGAATTTTAAGTAGAGGAGTAATTATGACCAGATATAACTTTGTAAATGAGGCGCTATGGGGAGAACAAGCAAATGTAGTACAGATATCATGAGAGATTGTGATAGCCTGAACTAGGGGGAAGGCACTGGAAATAAAGAAGTGGAGAAAGTCAAGACAGATTCTGGTGGTAAAAAATGAAAAGGTTTTTCTGAGAGTTTAGGTATGGTTCTGTTGCAACTGTAATAAGTTGAGTAAGTGACTCTGTGCTTTTCTCTTTGACAAAAAAGGGCATTTGAATAGGCAATCTCTATGTGCTCACCTAACTCTAAATTTTATATGCCATAATTAAAGCTGCTAATTTCTGCAAAATATGCTGAATCCAATTAGACTGAAGTGGTCCTAAATAAGATTTTCTAATCTATCTTGAGATTTCATCATATGAGTTCAACTAAATGTGCTTTTAAAATAGTTTTGGTAGAACTACAATTAATTCATATTAGAAGTATATAATTGATCTAAATTATTCTCACCATCACTAGTTGATAAAATTGAAAGTATTTATCACCGCAATGAAAATTTACCAATGTCTGCTAAACAAAACACCACCAATAAAGAAATAAACCCAACAAGGGCATAATTCAATAGTAAAATAAGTAGCATACGTCAGTGTTTTTAATTGTGTTTTGCCTTGGTAATCTCTAAAAAATTTTGAAAAACCATCCTGCATATTTTTAAGTTATAACAAAAGATTTCAACATTTTAAACAGTTATAAATAATGTAATTTCTGATGCATTGTAATTATTTTCATTTATTAAAGTGACTTTTAATTTTAGCTAGAATTTACATGTCATAGTAATATTATAACCACCATCATTCATTATTAAATAAATAAAAATAAGTTAACAATTGGAATTTTGGTTTTCTTCTTGAACTTGTATTTCCATTATATTAACATTACAGAATTTATTCTAACATATTTTTAGGTTTGAAAGTTATTTATTGATGATACTATCATACTTCCTAGCCATTAAATATAAATTAAAATTTACATACAAAAACTTTACTAGTCATAAAGCCCTACTTACTAAATTTTATTTTACATCGAGCTACCATTACAATTATAAGAATACACTACATTAGCATAACATAAATGCATAATAAACTTTGATAAATATTAAATATAACAAGTAAAATTTTATTGAGAATTTAAAAATAAATCTCATATTTAAATGGATAGAGCTTTCTCTCCCAATTAGTTCATATACCCAGTGATAAATATTACATTACTGCTAGAGTAATAAATATGACATTATTTGCTCAAATCATAAATATTATATTATTTGCTCGAATATTCTGAATACTGTAGAATGAGACCATTAGCAAGCACTGCTATTCTTGTTTTTCATCCTAGAGATGTAAGTGCTGAGAAAATTTATTCACATAAATGAATGAATAGATAAGAATGAGTGTTTGTTATAGCAATATCAATTCTCCAAGTGTTTTGCAAAAATTACATAGGGATCTATTGTTAAAACTTAGTTTTAATAATACATAAACTTCATTAAAAACAAACAAGTGAAGATAATTTGACTGCAAAAGGATGTTATCCTGTTAATCACTTACTTTCTCAAACACCTATAAGTATTGAGTATTTCAGACTACAAGAGCTCCTTGACTTACAATGGGGTTACATCCCAATAAACCATTGTAGATTGAAAATATCTAAGTTGAAAATATATTTAATATACCTAACCTATCAAACATCATTGCTTAGCCTAGCCTACCTTAAATGTGCTCAGAACACTTACATTAGCCTACAGCTAGGCAAAGTCATCTCTATCACTGCCACTGTCAGCATCACAGGAGAGTATTGTACCATATATCACTTGACCAGGAAAATACCAAAATTTAAAGTATCGTTTCCACTGAGTATTGCTTTTACACATCATAAAGTTGAACAATCTCCTTTGTTGAGAGTCAGAGAGGCAAGCATCATAAAATTTAGACTTAGTAAGAGACAAGGTTTTACTTTATAAAATCAGGAAAAGGCATTTGAAAGGGGACTCCTTAACCACTAGCAATTACTCAAACAAAACAATTTCAGGAATTAGAACATATGAAAGATCTGGAAATTAATTCCCCTCAAGGACAGTAAAAAAGAACTTTTTTTCAGCACTGTTCTTTATTTAATCAACATGACAAAATACTAATTTGTATACAGACAACTATTTTTCAAGAGAATTACTATTCTTCAAATAAGGTCTTCAATTTGCTAATTCTGTTAGCCTAATTAATTATTTCATATAACTGGAAAGTATATGCCATTATTTAAAGCTACTTTGTTAATCAAATTTATCTAGCTACTGATAGACTCTTTCATGAGTCTATCATGCAGTTCCACATCTTCCCACATTTAACTCTGAACATGTTTTTAGTACCTCAATGACTCTTTCCCATAAGAAAATTAGATTTTTTGATTTAGCATAAAAAAAACACATCAAATTTAAAAAAGAGCTATTAAAATATAAATTCATATAATATTTCTAGGAAGCAATAGGGTGGGAATTCTATAGAAAAGGACAAACACTATTCAAAATGAGTTCCCAAGACAAAAAATAAAGACGTGAAGGAAATCAGAAACCCCTAAAACTGGCCTTCTTAACTAGAAGTTTACTAACTATAAGAAATTCTTTCTGAAACAAAATGTAAAATGTTATAGATCTCAGGAGACATCTCTATTTTTCTTAAAATACTTCATGGCTTATTTTTTTAAATATATTTTATTGATTTTTTTACAGAGAGGGAGAGGGATAGAGTTAGAAACATCGATAAGAGAGAAACATTGATCAGCTGCCTCCAGCACACCCCCTACTGGGTATGTGCCCGAAACCAAGGTACATGCCCTTGACCGGAATCAAACCTGGGACTCTTGAGTCTGCAGGACGACACTCTATCCACCGAGCCAAACCGGTTAGGGCCTTTGTGACTTATTTACTTTAAAGAAAGTTTAAGACATACTGCTTCAGAATGCTAAAATCTCTGAAGTAAAGAGAAAGGATACAACAGCAATTCTGCCCTGTTCCAGAATGCCTGGAACAAATTAGCCCAAGCAGACGGCAGCTGACTGAACTTACTGAATGTTAGACAGAGAAAAGCATTGTGGGTTTTTTTCTGAACTTATTGAAATCTTTAGTCATAGAAAAATTTTTTTTTCACTTAAGGGGGAGTAATTTTATTTGGGCAAGATTCTGAGATCATTATAAGCAACTATAGCTTAGAGTCTTAAAGACATTGAGAAATGACTCCAGTTTACTAAAGGAAGGGATCTGAAATGGCTAAGAAGCTGGAATATATTCAGTGGACTAAGGAGTCTTTGATTATTATAGCAAAAAAGTTTATGTGCTCCTCAGACTCACCTTTAATATTTTCTAATTAAGTTGTTTAACCACAGGGCACAGTTGAGCAATGGGGAAATTCCTAAAAAATGTCTAAAGAAAAGTGATAGGAATAAAGAAGATGAAAATCAGAGAAGTTTCTTGTGCAAAAACCCAAGCATATAAGATTTTTGGTAAGAAGTTGCTATTATTAAAGGTCTCAGAAAAGATAAAAATAAGAATAGGAGATACCAATATAGTTCAATGTTAATGGTAAACTCTCATATCCAAATAATTTTAAAGGGAACAAATAAATTTAACCATATAATTAAAAAAAAGAGAGAGAGAGAATATTCCTTTTTAAAATTTAGTCATCTATGCTAATTACTATGCTTTATTTTGCCACATTTCTTCTGTTCTTTTTCTAATAACCAAAGTTCCTTTCCCATCCCATTGCATCCTCTGCCAGCCATGGTTAGCATTCAAGTCAGAAAGTAAATGTTACTTAGCTTCAATCTTATTTTCTTCATATTCATACTATCTCCTTTCTCTTTTTCCATTACTAAGTATCATAGATGATGCTATCATTACATTGCTTTCTGCATTTATAAGGGTCCAAGCTCATATTACCAGACTTATAGGCGACATATTTATTCCCCTTAGACATTAACTCTTCCGTTCTTCTTCCTTCTTGATGGAAACAATTTTCAATAGCCTATATGAAAGATGACTATGTGACACTCTTAAAATATTAGACATGCTGGTGAGATTTATTTTAATGATTACTGCCATTTGCTCTTTCTATTTATAGGAAATGAACTACTGGTTCATTGAGATTATTCTACCTCTGAAAGTGACCTATATTTAATTTTCCAGGAAATGTATAAAATAGTAATTCACTGTGACAACGATATTCTGGAAGAACACAAAGAAAATTTTAAAATGCTATCAGCAAGTTTGACTTCCCTTTTATTGCTATTTAATTTATAAAGCTAATGTTAATGCTCACAAAATAAATCTACTAACATAAAATAACTGTTCTAAATTTTTAAACAGTAGCAGGTAAAAGATACAGCTTAAAAGAAGCTTAAAAGAGAGGGCTTCAGTTTTCTGTAAAAATTGGAAACTTCCATTTTCTAATAAATTCATTTCAAGTATTATTTATTAGGTACTGATGTGAAACTCAAGTTTTGATGATTGGTCTTCTTAGAAAAGCTATATTAAAGTATTCCTCCATTTAGTAATAGCAAGAAAATTGATCATAATAATATCAAATTAAGGAAGTTAATAATTAGGACAAAAGATACATAAGTAAGAAATACCTCACAGCTTGTGGATTAACAATTATAAAAATTCTAGAAGCCTAGAGCACGAAATTCATGCATAGGTATGGTCCCTAGGCCTGGCCTATAGTTAGGGCCATCTTCCCCAGCTGCCTGCACGGGTCCTGCCCACCGCTGCCACCCACCCTCAGTTCCCTGTTTGCCATTGGGTGATCGATGCCTGACAGCCAGGAAAGGGACCGAGAGGTCAGCTGTCCCTGCCTGCTCACTGGCCTGCCCCAGCAGCGGGTGGCCATCAGGCAATCAGAGCTTGCTGACCAGGGAAAGGGACGAAGAGGTGGTCAATATGCCTCAGAATGACCAGCAGTTGTTCCGCTGTAAGGGTCTATTTGCATATTATCCTTTTATTACATAGGATAGAGGCCTGGTGCACGGGTGAGGGCCGACTGGCCTGCCCTGAAGGGGGCCCCGGATCTGGTGAGGGGACCCGCTAGGACGGGGCAGCCTGGGTGAGGGTCCACTAGCCATTTGCAGACTGGCCATGCTCCCAATCAGGGTGGGGATTCTCGCAGGGGGTAGTGCCTGCCTGGGAGAGAGACCGCTGGGGGTTTGCAGGCTGACCACACCCTGATTGGGGTGGGGGGTCCCTGCTGGGACGCAGGGCGGCCTGGACAAGGGGCTGCAGGTGGTTTGCAAGCCGGCTACACCTCCAGCTTTGTCCAGAAGACGTCTGGTCTAATTAGTATAGTACCCTTTCACTAGTATAGACTAGAGGCCCTGTGCACGGATTCGTGCAACAGTGAGATTCCTCAACCTGGCCTGCATCCTCTCACAATCCAGGACCCCTCAGGGGATGTAGTGCGTGAAGCGACAGGAAGGAGCGGGAACCCCAGCCAGGCACTGCTCCCACTCCTCCCACCCTGCTGTGCTTGCCGTCACTCAGTAACACTGGCGCAGAGGCTAGAGAGGCTTGCACTGTGGCAGCTGCACTTGCCAGCCATGAGCCCGGTGCCTGGTGACTGAGGGTCAGCTGAGTGCTGCTCCCACTGTGGGAGCACACTGACCACCAGGGGGCAGATAACTCAACACAGGAGCTGCCCCCTGGTGATCAGTGCATTCTTATAGCCAACTTCCTGCAGTCCCTCCTCCCAGCCAACCTCCTGCATCCCTGATAGGACCAATCGCCAGCCAGTCTGAGGGACCCCACCCATGCACAAATTCATACTATAGGGTACAGAGGATATGTTATGTACCATATCCTCTGTACCCTATAAAAGCATCATTAGAACTATTAAATGAAGTTAGCAAGGTTTCACATAAGGAAAATATATAAAAAAAATCAGTGGTATTTCTATGTACTAGCAACAAGTAATTAGAAAATAAAATTTAAAATCATTGCCATCTATGATGATAGCATCAAAATATAAAATACTTAGGGATAAATTTAACAAAATATGTATAAGGTCTTTACATAAAAATATGAAAAATCAAAATTACATGGAAAATTAAAAATGTTGCAAAGACAAAGTGAATAATACCTAAAGTAGAGATATATAACATGTTCATAGATTACAATGTTTAATATTGTTAATATGTCTATCCTTACCAAAACAAGCTATGGATTCAATGCAACCCTGATAAAAATCCCAGCAGACTTCTTTTTGCAAAACTTGAGAAGCAGATTTTAAAGTTTACTTGGAAATGCAAAAAAACTAAAATAGCTACGTAATTTTGAAAATGAGTATTTATATTGTCCAATTTCAAAATTTACTATGAAGCTATAGCAGAAGTTTTCAACCTTTTTCATCTCATGACACAAACACTCATTACTAAAATATATTTTTTGGCCTATCTTCCAAAAAAAAAAAAGGTTTGATTTTGATTCATTCATACCAGACGGGTATTGCTGTATTAGCTGTTTTTTGTGGTGTGTTTTTTTTTTATTAAACAATCCAAGGGAAAAGAGGTCAGTGTCCTTGACTATGTCAGGTAATGCTTTTAAAAATTCTTGCAGCACACAAGTTAGCAATGAAGACAAGTGTTACAATGGACAATAGAGAACCCAGAAACAGACAGACCAAATATGTTTGGCAACTGGTTTCCTACAAAGATGCTAATTCAATTATTCTTTTATATATTTTCAAACATTTGTGAGGAGGAAACACTATTAGCCCATATTATTCTTTTGTAAATAACGGGATTAAAACGTGTAAAGGCTTACTTTTCCCTCATTAGTAACATTAAATCCACACAGAAAGACATCTCAATGTTTCATCTTTTCTCTATGTTCAGCAATTGATTTCTCTCCTATGGGAGTTGGAAAGCAATCAACTATGCACTACATAAATACAGCTGCTTTTATTTAAACTAGACAAAGGTAAACTAGAAGTGAGAAGAATGATTATATGATCCCCGAATATATATCCTGAATGTGTAAGAAAAAAATAACAACAGCCATCAAAAAGAACTTCTAGAAAATGTTTATTTCAGATTAAAAATGGAAGGAAAAACCATCATAATGGAAAACCTAATGTTGTCAAAGAATCTATATCTTTGTAGTAACTGAAAAAGAAAATCAGCCCATTATTGAAATGCTTTTTTATAAAATCAATTTCCTTATTCACATAGGAAGGTGGATAAGGATGAAAAAGATTGAAAATTAAAACCAAAATTTAAATTACTCCCATTTATCAGAAAAATATTTTCAAGAAAATATTGATAATTATTATGATTCATAGCTGTTTTTTAACATTCAATAAATATTATATTCTTTAAGTTTCTAATGTCCCTCTTTGAAATGTAATGAAGTATTACATTTTTGAGGACCAAAAAAAATTATATAATACTCAGATCCCTTGATCAAAAATACTAAATGAAGTAGTTGTTGCAAACATTAAACAAACATGTATTAATTACTAATGATTAGCATAAAAGACCATTTGTCATAAAAACAATGCAATTATTAGGCTTTAATTTGAAATATGAATTATGAACCATGATGCATAAAATAAATATATTTTAGAGCTAATTAGATGGGCATTTTATATACAGAACAACAAACTGACCAGCTCTCACCATTTGACCAATCAATAAAATACTTAATGACTATATACAAATCAAATATTTCAAGTTCTGATGTGACAGAGTTTTTAGTCACTAAATGTACTTAAAATGTGCTTCAAATAAAAATTCTGAACAATACCTAATTTAAAAATAAAAGGATCAAGCTCAATCTTGTCTTCCCAATTGAATTAACAGATGTTGCCTGTTTGTTTGGAATACATGTCATTTCATGGAATTAATTATTTAGCTAATATTTTCTTCCTTATGAAATCTGGTGTTAATTGGAAATCAACTTTTCCTAAGTCTAAACAAGTTAAATGTCTAGAGAGCCATAATGTAATACCAAAATCTGTTTAAAAACATTTAAAAAACATCATTTGATTAGTTTTCAAATAGAGTTGAGTTATTAAATACCAAACAGAAACACTCTGTTTGACAATATGTACTTTGGAACTTAAGTGTGTTTCTGTTTTTCAACAGACATTATTCAATGAAGCACAATAAAACTTCATTAAAGATCAGTTCTCCCTTTGAATTGTATCTTTGTTATTCTTGACTGGCTCATTGTAGACAAGTATCTCAGATCCTTAACTACTAGTAAAACAAAGACCCTATTTCCAAATGAGGTCACATTCTGAGTTAATCTTTTTCTGCTCCAACATCCCCTCTAATACAGAGAAGCAATGCTGATTAAATAAAACCTTAACTTTTGCCATAGACACCAATGATATTCTTGTTGCTGCTAAGGCAATGAGGGAAAAATATAGGTTATATATTACCTAGTATAGAATTTTCTTTAAAAAATTATTTGACTTAAACTTATTTTCAGTTCTTATCTTTTGAGACCCCACTTCCAATATTGACTTAATAGTTCATGAGGTGAACTTATGGTTCCTATCCCTCCATCTTGGTTTCCAAGATAATAATCTTCAATGGTAGGTTCTTCCTACTAAAGACTACCTCTACATGAGAAGGATATAAAAATCTTTACTCTGGCCCATATCACTACTTACTGAGCTCCAGACTCACAAAACACATTGAACATTTGCCATCTGCTGTCCCACAAACACATTAAGCTCACCATATCCAAATCTGAATTTAGTAACTTGGAAGTGTGTAATGGTTAGGAATAAAGGCTCTGCAATAAAGACTACCTGACTTAAAATACTGGCCCTGCCTCTTTCTTATTAAGTATCTGGCCCTGGAAAAGATATTCCAATCTTTTTCTTTACTGTTACTCTAATCTGTAAAATAGGAATTCTATCTAATAAATAGAGAAGATGCTAATTGACCATCATATCCTCACAAAGATGGTGGCACCCACAGCCAATAAGGAGGAAATATACTAAGTGACTGCCATGCCCTTAAAGATGGAGGCACCTATAGCCACAAGATGGCGGCACCCAGTTCCCTCAGCCCCCCTGTGGCACCTGCCTCCGGAGTCCCCCAGTTCCCTCAGCCCCCCAGCCACCCAGGGCCAGCCTGAGGCAAGCCTCAGATGTCAGGTGCCCAGCTGCCCAGGGCCAGCCTGAGGTGCAGGCAAACCTTAAATGGTGGCTGCCCAACCACCTAACGCCAGCCCAAGGCACAGGCAACCTTTGGATGGTGCTGCCCAGCCCACTCAGGGCTACCGGAGGCTCAGGTAACCAGAGCCAGCTGAGGCTGTGCTGTCTGCAGTGGCAGCAGCAGAGGTGTGATTGCCTTCCCATGATCACCAGGTCACCTCCCTCCCTGAGGGCTCCCAGACTGTGAGAGGGGGCAGGCCAGGCTGAGGGCCACCCATCCCCTCTAGTGCATGAATTTTCATTCATTGGGCCTCTAATAATAGTTATAACTATCCCAGTTAGTGTATCACAGTGCCTAAAATCAAGGTTTGAAATGGTCAATCCCTGCTTCACCACAGAGATTTATTCTATGTTGAAATATGAGTTTTATGGCAATGGATTTCTGGATCCCAAAAAACTACAGGGCTTATTAGTATCAAAGACATACTTTCCATTTCACCATATTTTAACCACATTTCTGTTATCAATGATGTGTACATTTTATAACAGTTCTTGTCTAAAAAGCTAGATATTAATTTGATAACCTAGGAAATATTAAAATAAATACTGCCTCTCAACATAATGATTAATTCATTGACTAAGAATGGCATCTTTATTTGGGGTTTAGACTATCAAGTGGTGTTTATTCTAGCTAAGTACTCAGTTTATTTCTCAGTCATCATTGAGATTCAGCTAATAGCAGCCTGTGTAAGAGAAACCATATTTAAGTTCCTGAAAATGAATCTGTGGTTTAATTATAAATTTCTTTTTAAAATATCTTTATTGATTTGAGAGAGAGAGACATCAATAAGAAAGACATATCAGTCAGCTGGCTCCTGCATACACGCTTCCCCTGACACGCCCCTCAGGGGATCAAGTCCATACTCGGACATGTGCCCTTACTGAGAACTGAACCAAGACCTCTTGGTTCATGGATTGATGCTCAATCACTGAGAAATCCTGGTTGGGCTAGTTATCCATTTCTTACTCAGGATTTTGCCAATCTCAGTCTCCAGCCCCCACAAACCCTTACCCTTCAACAATGCAGGCCACATTATGACTTTTACGAGTCCCAAGCACTTTTGCCTTGGAAGCCACTACCTCAATTTAAAAAAAAAACATTGAATATTATATTTTATAACTGTATTATATAAAGATTAATATAATCCAAGTCAGATTCATTATATATTCATTACTTTATACTCATTTCTCTTCTGATTTTAAAATAAATTAAAATTGAAACAGATTTTATGGTCTCCTTAGAGAATCATGGGCCCGAGGAGCTAAACTTCCATACCTAATGGAAAAGTCAGCCCTGCTTCAAGATCTGCTTAAAAGTTACCTCTTCTGGATATTGATCTCTTCTCAAATTTGCCTCAAGGCAGAATGTCACCTTCTTAATCTCAAGGCACTTGATTATTTTTTCTCTCATAATATTTATCTCATTGAATTAGATCACAGTTTTTGTGTTTGTTTTTTTTCTGTTTTTGGTGTTTTTTTTTACCATTCCTTCTTACCTCCAGAATTTGGTACATGATTCTGTTTTTTCTTAAACTATGTGTTAACATATTTAGGAGAACCCACTCTTCTTCTCCCCATCTTTGTTTGTAGAAAGATGGGTAAAATAGGAACAGAAAAGACTGATGAGCACTAATGGTCACACAATATCCAGACAGAAAGAGATTTCTAACTATTTGATACAGATCATTAACTAGCCAAATGTCTCAGGAGGCAGCAAGCTAACTAACTACTTCTAGTAGATGAAGTATCTGGATGATCCTACAATGAGTTGTCAATTCAGTATAATAAAGAATAGAGAAACTTTAAGATAGGTTTGGATGATCAGGGCTTAATGGATATAGAAGGTTCCAGAAGGAAATGAAGACAGATAAGGGAAAGAAAAAAAGGAGACAACTATTTTACTCTCAATATCTTTTGTATGGCACTATATGATATCAGTCAGTTTCAAAATATATGGGAATAGGTTCTCAAAAGGCAGGGCTCTCATAAAGGAATAAGATGAAAGTACTTCCTGTCTATTGCAAAGAAGTAAGTAAAAGCAGGTCTGTATGTGAATTCCTCTTCACCAGAGAAGACAGTGGCAAAAATGGCCCTATTATAATAAAGGGTTACTTACATAATTAATATAACAATGATTTTAGTGCATATGCTAATTTCAGACATTTATATTGTAGCATTGCCAGTAATTACTTTCTGACTTTACTATAATTTCAGAATTATAGTATATGTAAAGCTTCAATAATTTATGAATATTTTAGAGCAGTGGTCGGCAAACTATGGCTCACGAGCCACCTGGCTCTTTGGCCCCTTCAGTGTGACTCTACCTCAAAATACCACGTGTGGGCACACACATACAGTGCAATTTAAACTTCTGGCCCATGTGCAGAAGTCGAGCCAGAAGTTTCAATCATTATACTATTGATATTTGGCTCTGTTGACTAATGAGTTTGCCAACCACTGCTTTAGAGTAATATAAAACTCCCTAAAAAAAACCTGTCAAATAAAAAGCAGAAACTGGGAATGGAAGAATATGCTTATAATTTCTATACTCTTTACACACACACACACACACACACACACACACACACACACATACACTAGAGGCCCGGTGCATGAAATTCAGCCCAACCTGCACCCTCTCCAATCTGGAACCCCTTGGGGATGTCCGACTGCCAGTTTAGGCCCAATCTTGCAAGGCACCCTTCTCACAATCTGAGACTGCTGCCTCCTAACTGCTCACTGCCTGCCTGCCTGATCACCCCTAACTGCTCGCCTCTGCAGACCTGATGGCCCCTAACCACCTCTGCCTCAGCCCCTGTCACGGTAGCTTTGTCTAGAAGGACATCAGGAAAACATCGGTCTAGTTAGCATATTATCCTTTTATTGGTATAGATATTTTTATTGATTTTAGAGAGGAAGGAAGAGGGAGAGAGAATCATTGATCTGTTGCCTCCTGCATGCCACCTACTAAGTATGGAGCCTGCAACTCAGGCATGTGCCCCTGACTGAAATCAAACCCAGGGCCCTTCAATCCATAAGCTGACGCTCTATCCACTAAGCTAAACCAGCCAGGGCTCTACACTCTTTAAGAAGACACAAACACATCCTTTAAATTTTTTTTCTAATTTCAAAGCCATATGGCTTACCTATAATATTATTCTAAAACTCTGGAAAATTCCTAGTATATTAAGGACACCTTCTGTGTTAAAATATAAAATTAAAGAGAGTGTTCTCCATTTGCCCAACATAATTACTTCATTCTTTTAAATACAAAAAGTGATGATAAAACAAAATGTATTCATATAAAGGTCTTGTGAAACATTGATAATTCCTCTGATCTGTGTAAACACACCACCTGTCCAAAACACACTAGCCTATAAATAATCATAGCTCTTCCCATCCCCAAAATGGAAACATCATATCAGGAGGAAAGGAAAGCAAGAGAGACAACTGTGTCAAGTTGAAAAACAGTCTGAACTCTATTTTGGGACCAGTGTTCTGATGGTCAAGCATTTAGCTGTCTTACGTAGGATTTTTCAAAAGACCATTCAAACTTCAGGTTAATAATTATAAATTAACTTATCACTTAAAAACAAAGTTACATCTTTGTTCAACTAAATTACATTATATATCAGATCATTTCACACCATAGGCTAATTTCTCAACTTTCTAGTTTCATTTAGTCTTTTCTTAAAATGAAAATTCTAAATAAAATGAAAATATATAATTGGATGTATAAATTAATTTAAAGTAACACTGCAAATGCTTCTAGTTTAAGGTTTAATTCTCTCCTTTAAACACCTGTTTAAATGCTCATTTGTGTATAGCAAAAATCTAAACCCTAATACTGTGTCTGAGAAAGACGCATTTATATTAGGACAATGATTTTCAAACTGAGACCCACAAAAACAATGGAAAAATGGTTTCAATTCCTGCTCAAATCTAAGATAGGCACAAAATCTTTCCTCACCTCTATCAGAGACCTATTTTGATACTATTCTAAGTGACATTCCAAAGCAATTACTAACAACTACCTAAGCTTATCCTTAGCCAGTCAATCTCAGCATTCTCAGACTTGTTGATTAAATGTTAATAAATGGTACTCCCCCTCGCCAAAAAAAAAGGGAAGGATAAATTTATCTAGAACACTGAAATTTTACAACCTGGATTTCTCCAGTGTCATCATAGAATGGAGAACTACCCTTTTAAATTTTAATGACATCTAACCACCACATGCTCTAATTTTACTTTTATCAATTCTACCTTTTAAAAATTATGATATGGATAGTTTAACTTGATTAAGGCACTCTATAAGGGCACAATTCTTAAACAGAATTTTATTTACTGGCTGGTACAAGAAAGAACAGTAACATTCTATGTTTGTTTTTAAACTTTAGCATACATCAGAAGCCACTGAAGAGCTTGTTAAAACATAAATAGCCCAGGCCTATTCCTTGATTCAGTATGTCTGAGCTGAGTTCAAAAATTTACATTTCCTAGGTGATGCTGATGAGTATAGGTCAAGAAACCACACTTTAAAAATAACTGATATAATAATGTTAAATTATAACATGCAATTTCATGTCCTACACATGAAATCATACCTCAGATTGCTCTGACTCATCCTATATAATAGAGGTAATGTGCAAATTGACCATCATGCCCTCACAAGATGGCTGCCTACGACAAGGCCAGCAGGGGGGTTAGTGAGAGACGACCAAACAACTGAACAAGCAGGCTGCGTAAGGCGACCAGGCTGGCAAAGGGGTTAGTGAGGGATAACCAAATGACTGAACAAACAGGCTGCATGGGGCGACCAGGCCAGCAGGAAGGTTAGTGAGGGATGACCAAATGACTGAAAAAGCAGGCTATGTGG
>PVJN01041517.1:0-18720 GCA_004026805.1 Lasiurus borealis
TGGCTGGAGTAGTCAAATTACCCACTCCCAATGAGTTCAGCATTCAGAAAGAGAATTTTATTTCTCTAATTATATGGTGATTCAAGGTCAAGTTGAATTCATTAGTTTTAGTAATGGTAATAATAATGAATATGCTTATAAAACTAATAGATCAGGCCCAATTTTTTATATTGAGAAATCTTATCTAAGAGTGTTTAAACTCTATTGGCTTAGATAATCAGTTTACAATGTGAGCTCTTAGCAATCTACCTCCACCCTAAGATGATTATTGGAAAGTGTTGCCAAATAGCAAAAGCAGAAACATTGCAATAAATACGTTATTAAATCTTATACTTACATAAATTATACTAGAGGCCTGGTGCATGGAATTCATGCACTGAGGGTATCTCTCAGCCCAGCCTGCAGCCTCTCCAATCTGGGACCCCTTGGAGATGTCCAACTGCCAGTTTAGGCCCGACTGCTGGCAGTCAAACATCCTTCTCACAATCCTGGACTGCTAGCTCCTAACCACTTACCTGCCTGCCTGCCTATCAGCCTGACAGCCCCCTAAACACTCTCCTGCTGGCATGATTGACAACTGCTCCCCTGCCAGCCTGATCACCCCTAACTACCCTCCCCTGCAGATCTGGTTGCCCCCAACTTCCCTTCCCTGCAGGCTTGGTTTCCCCCAACTGCCCTCCCCTGCCAGCCATCTTGTGACAATGTGGGGGAGGCCATCTTGTGATGATGTGGCAAGTGGCCATCTTGTTGTGGCCATCTTGTGATGATGTGGGGCAGCCATCTTGTGGTGGCCATCTTGTGACGATGTGGGGATGGCCATCTTGTGACCCAAGGGTATGAGGGTTAATTTGCATATTACCTCTTTATTATATAAGAGGATTGGTGAATCCTTTCTGAAATGTATGCATAGGAATAAAAACTGTCCTTAGAGTTCAAGGTATAACTTTCTCAAGGTAATAGCTTAAGAAAGTCCTCCCTGTGAAGAACTAAAACATGGTATTTATAACTAAAAGATTCCCAGACTGGGCTGTGTTGCCATATTCACACAGGTCTGTGTAGAAAGTAATTCCTCTTCTAGTTTCCTCAGACAGAGGAATTCACTGTATCATACCAACTCAAAGTACCACGATTCCTTCTTTATCTACTTCTATTTCCTTTCTTCCCTCATGACCTATTAGCAAATACATGAACATTCAAAAAAGATCAAACCAATTAAAAGAAACCCTTCTACAGTGTGCAAGGATTGCCAGGTACTCCTTCAACCTACCTAGTGAAAAGGCCCTGCTCTGGACCCCAGGGTTTCATTGCTTTCATCATTAGCTTAGCCTCTAGAGCTACAAATATTACATGTGACTATTAAATTATCCTGCCATCTCTAAAGTCCCTTTTTAAAGAGTCACCTATGATGTATAAGCAGCACTGAAATCCCACTCCTGGAGGTTCTCAGTGGAATGTTGGGGGCAGAACAGAGATCCAAGTGGCAGCGACAGATCCTAAGGGAGGCTAATCAGGGGCAGGGCCTGTGCCCAGAGAAGTACTACTTATTATTAACACATTAGCCCTGCAGGGCACTGTGCCAGTTTTAATAAGCAACCAATCTGGCAACTAACATGCTCATCTATTAAAGATATAGGAATGCTGGAAAAATATCTGCCTAATATTCTTAACACCTTATTTCCAGCAGTGCCTTGAATAGTGGCAAATTCTCAGGCACTGTTAGTCACTATAGTAATCTTAAATATTATTTCTGATAATAGAATAACTTATTATTTTATACAACCAGTGTGGTTATTACTAAGTTATACTATCATAGAGTTTGTGCTAATAATAAATTATCACAATATATTTTTTCACCATTATATCCCCAGAGATTAGCCTGGGATATGGGAGGTGCCTAATTGAGTATTATACACAGTATGATAGATAATATACTATCTTATTTCCAAGAAAAATAAATACTTGATTTCTTGAAAAGTGATTTTTGGCCCTGACCCATATGACTCAGTGGTTAAAGCATTAGCCCTCATACCAAAGGGTCAGGAGTTTGATTCTCAGTCAAGGTCATATACCTGGGTTGCAGTTTTGATCCCTAGCCCCAGTAGAAGTGCATGCAGGAGGCAACCAATTGATGTGTCTCACTCACATCCATGTTTTTCTCCCTCTCCTTCTTCCCCTTCCCTTCCCTCTTTCCTTTCCACTCTCTGAAAAACAAGGGAAAAAATATTCTCAGGTGAGGATTAACAACAATAAAAGAAGGGTTTTTGACTCCTATATATTTTTATCTGCAGAGATGGGCCACACCAGAAGAAAGATACTGAGGAGAATAAAGGGTCCTTCTGAGCAGCTAGCTGTACAGGTTAGTGGCTCACCTGCCCCTTCATGCAGGCAGTTATTCCTGAAAAAGCAGGAGGAGCAGTCTTCTCCTTTACACCAGAAATGATTAAGCCTCTGGTCCTTCTCTTGAGTGCCCATCTCTCCTCTGTTCTCTGGCCCAAAACAGGCTCTAAATTGCTTATAGAAAGTATTTGGAACCACTTTCCCCAGAATCAGGAAAAGACATTTGCAATACCTTTCAAATTCCAGATTCAAATTGCATACTGCTAGTTGGCAAGAATATTGGTACAAGCCTTTTGAAGAGCAATTTGGCAATGTACATAGCAAGAACTCTAGAATCATGCATATCATTTGGCCTAATAATTCACCTCTGGAAAGCCAACCTAAGTAAATCATCCAAAATACATAAAATGCTTTCTAGTCAAATTCATTCAGAGCCTCATCTGTAACAGTGAAAATATGGAAGCAACTTGAATTTCTAATAGCAAAATGTTTTCTTTCACTTATTTCACTCACGTGTTAGAACATAATATAACCGTTAAAAATTATTTATGAAGAGCATGGAACAAGAGGAAATACTTATATTTCGATTATAAGTGGGAAAATATACAAAAATGTGTGCATATAGGATGATATAAGAATCTATGCATAAAAATAGGGGCTCAATTTCTTTAGAAAAATGCAAATAAAAATTACAATGAGCCTGGCTAGAATGGCTCAGTGGTTGAGCATCAACCTATGAACCAGGAGGTCACAGTTTAATTACCAGTAAGGGTGCGTGCCCAGGTTGCAGACTCAATGCCCAGTGTAGGGCATGCAGGAGGCAGCCAATCAGTGATTCTCTCTCATCACTGATGTTTCTATCTCTCTTTCCCTCTCCCTTCCTCTCTAAAATCAATGAAAATAAATTTCTAATTACAATAAAATACCATTTCACCTCATCAGCTTAGCAGAATTTAAAGTCTAATAATACCAAATGTTAGGCTGTAGAATAATGGAAAGTGTTGTCCCTAAGTGTTGATATCTAGTAAAATTGAAGAATTTCTTCTTACGTATACTTCTAAGAGAAATTTTCTACATGTACATAAAGAGACAACCATTAAAAAGTTTACTGTTTATAAAAAAATGAACTATGAAAACAACTTATAGTTAACTATTAATTTCTATTCATAAGAGAATGAATGAATGAATGGTGGTCAAGTCACACAAAGAAATACTATATATATACAGCAATGAAAATAGAGGAACAAGAGCTACATCAATATAGCTAATATTACATGCCAAATGCCATGCATCTAAAAGTAATTATGTAAATTTTAAAACATGTAAAGCAATATTTTACATTACTTGATGGATGCATATAGATAAAAGATATATCCCTCAGGGGGAAAGGTGTGACAGGAAAAGGGCACAGCAAGAGCTTCAATAGTACAAATGCATATTTTCTTTCTTTAAGCAGGATATTACATAACTGGATGTTAACTATATTATACCTTATACTATTTGGTATATCTCAAATATTTCATAACAATTTAAATCTAACAAAATAATCCGATGAGCAAAATAGACTCATACACATAGAAGATGCCACAAACTGAAGAATCTTAGAGGAAAGGTGGAGTTGGAGATGGGGAGATTAACCTGGGAACTTATACGCATAGCCCATGGACACACATAATAGTGTGGTAAAAGTCTAGGAGGATTGGAATGAGAGCCAATAGGATGGGAAGTGGGGAGACATCTGTAATACTTTCACCAATAAAGATAATTTTAATATGATAATTAAAAATATGGCACAAAAGAGAAGGACATTAACTATATCCAAATCATACAATGGCTACTTCTCTGTGTTGGGATAGAGATGAGATTCTTCTTCTCTTCATTTTCCACTATTTTCTAAGCAAGTATAACCTGGCACAAATAAGGAGGCACTAGTCAGAGCCAGGAACTATAGAGATAATGGGCATATAGAAAAGTGTGACCAAAATGATGATGAGAGAACATTCTTTGTAGATCCCAACTGTTGAGTCTTCTAAGTAAGCCCTGTGCTCAGTCAGCTCAAATTTACTGGGCCTAGAATACCACAGTCATTTACTGCAGCTGCCAGGAGCTCAATCAGTGGGTTACATATATATTTACTATAGACAACCTACAATGTACTTGGCACAGTAGAGAAACCTTGTACAGTCTCTTTCCTATGCCTATGAACCCTAAACTAACGGCCCAGTACTGGTCACTATCAATCTAACCCAGGTGCCTTTCAAAACTAATCAGGTGGGTCCTGTCCTGAGATAGAGTGAATTGAAATGTACTTGACTCCACCTAGAGATGTAGATGTAGGGCATGTAAAGATGCACAAAGG
The DNA here is from genome assembly GCA_004026805.1 of Lasiurus borealis. Classification (NCBI taxonomy): domain Eukaryota; kingdom Metazoa; phylum Chordata; class Mammalia; order Chiroptera; family Vespertilionidae; genus Lasiurus; species Lasiurus borealis. The sequence continues at coordinate 4,697 of PVJN01041517.1, forward strand.
GCTCCACCTCATATCACTCTACTCTGGGCTCTTTTGCAAACCAAATATAAAGCTCTGGAGCACCAGCTGTTCATCTCTATTGTCATGCATGTTTAGACTTCATCAATTCTACTCAACTACTTCTTGTCACTTAGGAGCTTACAGAGAGCTCTGAAAATAGCCAGAGAACCTTTGAAGGACAGAAAGAAAAAATAAAGTGTGTACTTCCAAACTTGCTTGAAAACGACCTCCCTTATCTATTTGAACAAGGTTTTATGCGGTGCTTGCCACGTGTCAGGTACAGTTCCTAGCACTCCACAGATATTATGTTAGTCCTCCTAACAATCCTATGAGATGGGCTTGATTAATATTCCATGATATGGATAAGTAAACTGAGGCACAAGATCACATAGCTGCCAGGTAGTAGAACCAAGAATCAGGTTCCCTACACCTTCAGGGTCCCGAATCCAAGCTAATCATCAGTGCTGCTACCGCATGCACACAAACTGTGGGGAATAGGAATAAAAATCCATGTTCTCTCAACAACCATAAGGAACTCAGTCTCCATGGCCCACTGTTCATACTGGGGCCTCATTGCTTTTTATAGGTCCAGAGTTTGCCAATCTGAACCCAATAATATGGCCTGTCTTCACCTCCTAGGGAGTGAACAAAAAGCATGAGCCTTACCTATCCTAAAACCATTTACTCATCTGTCCTAAAACCATTTACTCGCCCCTCCCACCACTTCACCAATCACCAACATTGGATCAAGTGATTTATTTGTGGGGAAGGTTGGGCAAGAAGACCAGTTCTCAGTTCAGGGGTTTCCAGTCAATCCCAGAGGAGGAAGGGACTTTTGCTGGGAAATAAAAGTGCTTAATGAATACAGTTTTTAAGTTGAAAGTCAAAATAGCAACAAAATACCTATCTTTGAATTTTTGCCAAAATAGTAAAAGTTTTTTACTGAGTATACACACATTTTTATGATGGATGGGAAACAAGAATTCTCATACACTGTTAAGTTAATCAAAATTTTGGGTAGGGAATGACATTTTGGTAAATCTGTGAAATTCCACTGCTAGTAAAACACACACAGCATACACACAAGCACACACACACATGCACACACACACACACACACACACACAGTTATGAGCTGCAATGTTGCTAGCAATAGCAAACACAAATCAGAAAAAAACTAAATTTCCATTATTTATTTATAAATAAATAATTACAGCCTATCTATGTAATGGAATACTTCAAAACCTTGACCCCAAAAAGAAAATTAGGAAGATCAGATTGAAATGAAATGAAAATATGTTTAAAATACATTATCAAACAAAGGCTCACAAGAGTAGATGTAGTATTCTTCATTTCCATAAATGTTTTCAAAGCCTTCATTCATAGGGGGAATTCAAAATTGTACAAAAGATCACATGAGAAATTGTCGACAGTGATTCCTAGTGGTGAGGAATATGTAGAGTTTTATTTTTATATTACATACCCTATTTGTTTTGAATGTTTAACATATGTTAAATATTAGCTTGACTTTACTGTTTTCATTTAAAATATATTTCTCTAATTTGTTTAGAAATAAGTAGCTATAATTACATCTTTCAAATACATATGTAGATATCCTATCTAATAAAAGAGTAATATGCAAATTTACCATCATCTAACACACAAGATGGCTGCCCCCATGTGGACACAAGATGGCCACCACAAGAGGGCAGTCAGGAGGAACCATGCCTATTACAGAAGGTAGTTGTAGGTGATCAGGCCAGCAGGGAGGACAGTTGGGAGAGACCAGGCCTGCAAGAGAGGGCAGTTGGGGGCAATCAAGCCTACAGGGGAGGACAAGGCCAGCAGAGGAGGGAAGTTGTGGGCAATCAGACCTGCAGGGGAGGGCAGTTACGGATGACCAGGCCAGCAGAGGAGGCGACCAGACCTGCAGGGAAGGGCAGTTGGGAGAGACCAGGCCTGCAGCGGAGGACCGTTAAGGGTGACAAGGCCTTCAGGGGAGGGAAGTTAGGGGCAATCAGGCTGGCAGGGGAGCAGTTGGGAATCAGGCTAGCAGGGGAGTGGTTAGGGGTGATCAGGCTGGCAGGCAGAAGCAGTTAGGGGAAATCAGGAAGTAGGCAGATGAGCAGTTGGGAGCCAGCAGTCCTGGATTGTGAGAAGGATGTTCAACTGCCCATTGAGGCCCAATCCTAAAGAAAAGAGAAAAAAAAACTTGAAAATATAATTCTATTTCTTTTTTTTTATATATGTTTTTATTGATTTCAGGGAGAAAGGGAGGGAGAGAGAGATAGAAATATCAACAATGAGAGCACATCCCCCATGGGGGATAGAACCTGCAATCAGTCATGTGCCCTTGACCGGAATCAAATCCAGAACCCTTAAATCCGCATACTGATGCTCTATCCATGAGCTAAACCAACTAGGGCTATAATTCTGTTTCTTAAGCATTCTTTCCACTTCCTTTTTTTCTACCTCTATACATTTTGTTTCTGCTTTTAATTAGAATGATAAGATATTTCTAGGGGATAATATAAAATACAATCCAACTATTACAAATTCCAAGTAAATAGTCCAAATTAATCACATCTTAGAATGTTCCCTTTGTGACCTCACAAGATAACTATTACTATGGAAGGCTCTTGAAGAACATGAGCATTCAAAACAATTGATGAACAAGTGGAAGGTCAGTCATAGGAGGAAAAGTGAATATTTAGGCGAGAAGGTGAAAAACTGAAAAGAAAAAGCTAGACAAGAAAACATTTCTGTGTCTGTTGAGAAGATTCATGAGAAGTAAATGTGATAACAAGGGAAGGGGTATTTCTTTATAACTGATACTTGGCAGGAAGGACATTAAGATATGACAGAGTTTAAATAGACTGGATTCGGAAAGATAAAATTTTAAGACTGTAAGAAACTCCAAGAGATTCCCCATGGTCTTGAAGAGAACAGCAGTTATTTGATATTACAAAATACTAAAAATATGTGAGGCAAAATTAAATATAAAAATATAAATCTATACCCTGCATAGCTCAGCAAAAGCAATCTTAGCTAAAAGTGGACAAATCAAATGCTTGTCTATTATATTTCTAAAAATCTCTTGGAATAGGGATCATAGGCTTATGCACAAACATATACCCAAAGTAGAGTGACCAATCATTCCAGTTTTCCTGGGACTAATGGAATTCCTAGGATGCAGGACTTTCAGTGCTAAAATCAGGACAGTCTCAGGCAAATGAAACAAATTGGTCACCCTAACAGAGTTAGACAAACATAAAATATAAATGACAGACAGATAGATAGTTAATATAGATACCTTTTCCTACAGGTCTCTGAATATGTTGTGAACCATTACCAAAAAAAATAGATATTGCTGTTGCTCCTACTAATTTTTTTCCACTGGGTCTAACAGAATTTTATTTCTCTCTTAATTTTTGACCCAGAGGTTGGCAGAAGATTTGAGGCATGCTAGCTGAGGGTGTACTTACCATCTTCAATAACTGGCTTCCATTTCTTGATATAAAATGGCTTGTCCAGTTGTCACTATTTTCTAGTAAGCAGGCAGGAGGAAAAATGAAAGTTAAGCTTTTTAAAAATTTTTTCAAGATGTTACCTTTTATTCTCAATCTAATTTAGTCTGTGTCCACTTTGCCACAAGGACAGCTGCCAGGTGCTTTATATTAGGGTTCACTTGGCTCAAAATTAAGGGGATGTGTGAGTTGAATGGAAATGGCAAATGGAAACTAAGGGATGATTAGTAGTTTATTTTCCTCTGGGCTCTCAGTATTGATGCATATCATTTCTTTTACACTTCTTTCCAAAAATACAATACAAAGTTGCATTTTGTATAAAGTCTACTGTCTTGGGTAATATGCAGTACTCTTCATCAAGTCTGAATATTAGTCTTCAAGATCTGGTAATATATTCTTTATTTTTAAGATTAAGATTTTATTTTTTAGAGCAATTTTAACAAATTTAGAGGAAGGATGGATATTTACCATATACTCTCTATCCCCACACAAGCACAGAATCCCTCATTATCATCTTCCCCAACCAGGGGATATCTATTTGCTACAATTGACAAACCTACACAAATGCATCATCATCACCTAACACTCATAATTTACATTAGGGTTCACTCTTAGTGATGTACATTCTGTGGGCTTGGACAAATGTATGACATGCATCTAGCTCTATAATATCACATGTAGTAGTTTCACTGCCCTGAAAACTCTCTGTACTTTGCCTTATCATCTTTTTCTCCTTTACTGTCTCCACAGTTTTGCCTTTTCCAAAATGTCATATAGTTGTAATCATACAGTATGTAACCTTTTTAAATTGAATTCTTTCACTTGGTAATATGCATTTAAGTTTCCCCCATGTTTTTTCATGAATATTTCATTGACTGGATATGTCTTATTTTAGTTATCTATTTATCTACTGAAACATATCTTGCTTTCTTCCAAATTTTAGGCATATGGATAAAGCTGTTATAAACATCTGTGTGCAAGTTTTTGTGTGGATGTAAGTTTTCAACTCCTTTGGGTAAATACCAAAGAGCAAAATTGCTGGATCATATAGTAAAAGTATATTTGATTTTGTAAGGAACTGCCAAACTGTCTTCCAAAATGGCTGTACCATTTTGCATTCCCATCAGCAATGAATGAGAGTTCCTGCTGCTCCACACCTTCACCAGCATTTGGTTTAGTCAATGTTCTAGATTTTTATTATTTTTAACTTGGAAGCCCAGTGCACTCAGGGGGAGGGGTCCCTCAGACGAGCCTGTGCCCTTCACAGTTCAGTACCCCTCAGGGATGTCTAATGCCGGGCAGCAGGCCTAAGCTGGCAGTTGGACATCCCTCTCTCAGTCTGGGACGCCTCACTCCTTATTGCCCACCTGCTTACTGCTCCTTACCACTCAGCTTGCTGCTCCTTAGCACTGCTTCAGGCTCCCACCACTGCGGCTGCACTCACCAGCAGTAAGCCTGGCTTCTGGCTGAGTGGCACTCCCCCTGTGGAAGTGCACTGACAACCAGGGGGCAGTTCCTGCATTGAGCATATGCCCCCTGATGGTCAGTGTTCATCATAGCTACCAGTCATTCTGCTGTTTGGTCTATTTGCATTTTAGGCTTTCATTATATAGGATTTCATTAGATGTAAAGTTATTTCATTGTTGCTTTATTTTGCATTTCCCTAGTGACATATGATGTGGAGTATATTTTCATATGTTTATTTTCTATTTGTATATCTTCTTTGGGGGAGTGTTTGTTAAGGTCATTAGCACATTTTTTAAATCAAGTTATTTGTTTTCTTATTGTTGAGGCTTAAGAGTTCTTCATAGATGGAGAAGAAGATGGTGGCTGGCAGGATGGAGGTGAGGGAGAGGAAGTGAGTGAGTGAGGGGATGAAAGGAGAGTGTGTAGATGTATGGGGTGTATGTGTGAGAGAGGGACAGTTAAATCCCTGTAGAAGCAGCAGGGGCTGCAGAACAGGCTTTCTTGGACAGGGAGAGACTACCACTGCTGTGGGCACTCCCTGGATTGCAGGACTCTGGCATGGAGCCCAGGCCATCTTGAAGGGGAGAACAACATTTTTTAGGAATTCTTCAGCACCACCAACCAGACAGGTCTTAGAACTGCCCCTGAACCCAGCTGCCACTCCACCCAAAATCCTGCTGCTCCACCTGTAGACGCATGGACCCTGGGACCTCCACCTCTAAAGGTGCATTGCTCGACAGTAGTAAGTGTATCTTCTCCCCTCCCCAGTGGCAGAACTCCGGACACCACATTAGCGCGTTTCCAGCGCACAGGATCCAGGGCCCACCACTACATAGGCAGTGCCTGGGAGCCCCCAAGGGTGTGATTTTGTACAGACAAGGGCACATGGCCCTGCAGTAGAAATTCTGAACTCCATCTTCCTGAATAATTGCCTATGGGCACCTGAGCTGTGCAACTTCAGTGCCAGGGCCCCTCAGAGTGCGTCAAAGCTCTATGCTGGCAAAGGCACTTCCACAGGTGCACATTTCCAACAGGCAGGCACCCTGAGCCCATCTATCCACAGGGTGCTCATGAGAGCCACTGTGAGCTCTTCCTAGGTATGATCTTGAACAATCTGGGGCACACTCCTCCCTGACAGTAGAAATTCTGAATTCACTCCTCCTGGATACCTGACCACAGATGCCTCAATTACATGGCTGTACTGCCAGTGCCCTTCAGAGTGCTTCAGTGTGCCTCCTGGCAAATGTACCGCAGGTGCCCCTGTGAGCCACCACTGAGAGCGAGCGCCTATCCACCACAGGTACAGCAGCAAAAGCTGAGTCGGCTCACCCCACGACTATAGAATTCTGGACACCACAGTCACTCTCTCTGAGCCTCATCACCCCAACAGATGGTTCTTGGGTGCCACTACGAGTCCCCACTGGGCACATATGATTTCAATCAAGGGTAGAAAAGAACAAAAATTGGGACACCCCCCCTCCAAAGCTGCTGACCTCTAGACATTGCCGTTGTGCCCCTCCAGCTCATAGGCCTATATCAAGAGAACCCAAATAGCTCAAGTAGGGAGCTACACTAGATTACCAAGCTTAGGAGACCTGAGAGAGTACATCAGTAGCATCATCCCTAAAAGAATCTGGATAGAAAAGCAATTGGATCTAAAATTAAAACATTACAGAAAAACATGAGAAGACAAAAAAAAAAGCAATCCCCAAAGGAAAAGAAAAGAGGAATCACCAGAAAGGGAGTTAAATGAACTTGAGTCTAGCAACATACCAGAAAAAGAATTCAGAGTAATAGTTCTAAGGATGCTCAAATGGCTGGATGACAAATACAACTCAATGAGAATTATAAGGAGCTGAATGAGAATGCCACCAACATGAAAAGGAACCAAGAGGAGAAGAACGACATAGCTGCAATAAAGAACACAATGGAAGGCTTAAACAGTAGACTAGAAGAGGCTGAGGACAGCATCAGCAAATTAGAAGACAAGGCATAAAAAAACACACAAGCACAGCAGCAACTGGAAAGGAGACTTAAAAGGCAAGAGGAGAGCCTAAGGGAGCTTTGCAAAACAACACAAAACAAAACAGCATTCGCATAATAGGGTACCAGAAGGAGAGGAAAAGAAACAAGAAATAGAAAACCTGTTTGAAGAAATAATGACAGAAAACTTCCCTGATATTGGCAAGAAAAAAACCCATGCAAGCACATAGAGTCCCAAACAAGATAAACCCTAAGAGACCGACACCAAGACACATCATAATTAAATTGGCAAATACCAATGACAAAGTAAGAATCTTAAAGGCTGCCAGAGAGAGACAAAGTTACCTATAAAGTTCCTCCTATTAGAATGTCAACAGATTTCTCAACAGAAATACTCAAAGCCAGAAGGGAATGGAATGAAATTTACAAAGTGATACAAAGCAAGGGATTGAACCCAAGAATACTATACACAGCAAGGCTATCATTCAAAATTGAGGTGAAATCAGGAGCTTCGCAGACAAAAAAGGGCTAAGAGAGTTTATCACTGCCAATCCAGCAATGCAAGAAATGCTATAAATGGAAGAAAGAGAAAGGCAAGAAAAACACCAACATTAAGGAAAAATAGGACAACAAACATGCACTTATCAATAATAATATTAAACATAAATGGATTAAATGCACCAATCAAAAGATATAGGGTAGTTGAATGGAGAAAAAAAACATGACCCATATATTTGCTATCTGCAAGAGACCCACCTCAGAACAAAGGATTCACACAGACTGAGTGGGAAGGGTTGAAAAAACATTTTTCAGGCAAATGGAAATGAGAAGAAAGTGGAGGTTGTGATACTTACATCTGATAAAATAGACCTCAAAGTAAAGGCCATAACAAGAGACATGGAAGGCCACTACATAAAACTAAAGGAAGCAATTCAACAAGAAGATATAACTCTGGTAAACATACGCACCTAATGCAGGAGCACCTAAATACATAAAACAACTTCTGGAAGATATGAAGGGAGAGATTGATAGCAATACAGTCATAGTAGGGGACTTTAATACCCCACTGACACGACTGGATAAATCGACTAAACAAAATATCAGCAAAGAAACAGCAATCCTAAATGACACACTAGATCAGATGGACCTAATTGACATCTTTAGAACATTTCACCCCAAAGCCACAGAATATACATTCTTCTCCAGTGCACATGGAAAATTTTCAAGGATAGACCACATATTAGGACACAGGCAAAGTCTCTTCAAATTCAAGAAGATAGAAATCATATCAAGCTTTTTCTCAGATCAAAATGGCATAAAACTGGAAATCAACTACAATAAAAATCCAGAAAAATAAAATGCATGGAGACTAAAGAGCATGCTATTAAACAATGACTGGTTTATCAGAGAGATCAAGAAAGAAATTTTTTAAATCATGGCAACAAATGACAATAAAAACACAACAATACAAAATCTATGGGACACAGTGAAAGCAGTCTTAAGAAGGAAATTCATAGCTCTATAAGCCTACTGCAAAAAAAACAAGAAACAATGGTAATAAATTACCAACCCTACAACTCAAAAAGTTAGAAAGAGAGCAACAAGAAAAGCCCAGTGTAAGGAGAAGGAAAGAAATAATAAAGATCAGAGCAGAGATAAATGACAGAGACCCAAAAAAAAAAAAAAATACAAAAGATCAATACAACCAAGAGCTGATTCTTTGAAAGGATAAACAAGATTGATGAACCTCTCACCAGGCTCACCAAGAAGCAAAATAAACAAAATCAAAAATGAAAGAAGACAAATAACAACAGACCCCACCGAAATACAAAGGATTATTAAAAAATATTATGAACAACTCTATTACAACAAACTGGAAAACCTGAAGCGAATGGAGATATTTCTAGAAAAATACACCTTTCCAAAACTCAATCAGGAAGAATCTAAAAACCTCAATATGTTAATAACTATGGAAGAAATTGAAGCAGTCATTAAAAAGCTTCCACCAAACAAAGCCTGCAGCCTGATGGCTTTACAGGGGAGTTTTACCAAACATTCAAGGAAGAACTAAAACCTGTCCTCCCCAGACTATTCCAAAAAATTCAAGAGGAAAGAGCACTTCCAAGCTCATTCTATGAAGTACGCATCACCCTAATATCAAAACCAGACAAAGACAATACAATGAAAGAGAATTACAGGCCAGTATCCCTCATGAACATAAATGCCAAAATCCTCAACAAAATTCTAGCAAATCGGACCCAGCAGTACATCAGAAAGATCATAGAAAAATTACCAAGTAGGATTTATCCCAGGAATGCAAGAATGGTACAATATCCACAAATCAGTAAATGGTACAATATCTACAAATCACATAAACAAATTGAGAGATAAAACCACAGAATTCTATCAGTTGATGCAGAAAAAGCATTTGACAGAATCCAACACCCATTTTTGATAAAAACTGTCATCATGTTGGGCATAGAAGGATCCGACCTCAACATATTAAAAGTCATATATGACAAACCCATATCCAACATTATACTCAATGGGCAAAAACTAAAACCATTTCCCCTAAGAATAGGAACAAGACAATGATGCTAACTTTCACTACTCCTGTTCAACACAGTACTGGAAATGCTAGCCACAGCAATCAGACAAGAAGAAGAAATACAGGGCATTCAAATTGGAAAAGAAGAAGTAAAGTTGTTGCCCTAACCAGTTTGGCTCAGTGGATAGACTGTCGGCCTGCAGACTGAAGGGTCCCAGGTTCAATTCGGGTCAAGGGTATGTACCTTGGTTGCAGGTACATCCCTAGCAAGGAGTGTACATGAGGCAGCTGAATTGATGTTTCTAACTCTCTATCCTTTTCCCTTCCTCTCTGTAAAAAAAAAAAAAATCAATAAAATATATTAAGAAATAAAAAAACGTAAAATTGTCATTCTTCACAGATGACATGATACTGTACATAGGAAAACCTAAAAATTTCATCAAAACATTATTAGACTTAATAAATGAATTCAGCAATGTAGCAGGATACAAAATTAATGCCAAGAAATCTATAGCATTTCTATATACCAACAGTGAACTTACAGAAAGAGAGACTACGAAAACAATCCCATGTATTATCACACCAAAAAAATTTAAGATACCTAGAATAAACCTAACTAAGGAGGTAAAAGACCTCCACTGAGAAAAGTACAGGACATTGAAAAAAGAGATAAAGGAAGACATAAACAGATGGAAGAGCATACCATGCTCATGGATTGGTAGAATCAACATCATTAAAATGTCCATACTACCCAAAGCAATCTATAGATTCAATGCACTCCCCATTCAAATACTAAGAGCATATTTCACAGACTTAGAAAGAACTCTCCCAAAATTCATCTGGAATAAAAAAGACCCCAAATAGCCACAGCAATCCTGAGAAAGAAAAACAAAGTAGGTAAGATCTCAATACCAGATTTCAAGCTGTATTACAAAGACACTGTTATCAAAATAGCCTGGTACTGGCGACAAGAACAAACATATAGACTAATGAAATAGAATAGAGAACCCAGATATTGACCCAAACCACTATACTCAATTAATATTTGACAAAGTAGGTATGGACATACAATGGAGTCAAGACAGAATCTTCAATAAATGGTGCTGAGAAAATTGGTCAGATACATGCAAAGAAATGAAACTATACCTCCAACTTACACCATACACAACAATAAACTCAAAATGAATAAAGGACTTAAACATAAGACGGGAAACCATAAAAATACTAGAGGAATCCACAGGCAGCAAAATCTCAGACATATGCCAAAGCACTTTCTTCACCGATACCACTCCTAGGGTAATGGAAACCAAAGAGAAAATAAACAAGTGGGACTATATCAAAATAAAAAGCTTTCGCACAGCAAAAGAAACCATCAACAAAACAGGAAGGCCTGCTGTATGGGAGAGCATATTTGCAAATGTTATTACTAATAAATATTTAATCTCCAACATTTATAGGGAACTCATACAACTTAATAAAAGGAAGATACATGATCCAATGAAAAAAATGGGCAACAGACCTAAATAGATACTTTTCAAAAGAAGACAGAAGGAAGGCCAAGAAACATATGAAAACATGCTCAAAGTCACTAATTATCTGAGAGGTGCAAATCAAAACGACAATGTGGTACCATTTCACACCTGTCAGAATGGCAATCATCAACAAACGACAAGTGCTGGTGAGGATGCGGAGAAAAAGGTACCCTCGTGCACTGTTGGTGGGAATGCAGACTGGTGCAGCCACTGTGGAGAACAGTATGGAATTTCTTCAAAAAACTAAAAATGGAACTGCCATTTGACCCAGTAATACCAATCCTAAAAGTGGCTTAAATAGTGGCTGAGTTGAATGTATTTAGGAATATATCCCAAGAAACTAGAAACACCAATTAGAAAGGATATATGCACCCTTATGTTCATAGCAGCACAATTTACAATAGCTAAGATTTGGAAACAGCCTAAGTGCCCATCAACAGATGAGTCGATCAGAAAAGTATGGTACATATACACAATGAAATACTACACTGCTATAAAAAAAGAAGGAATTCTTACCATTTGCAGCAGCATAGATGGAACTGGAGAGCATTATGCCAGTCAATGAAAGAAAAATACCACTTAATCTCACTCATTTATGAATAATAAAGAACATTATAACCTTATGAACAAAAAGATAGATGCAGAGGCAGTAAAGCATCAAACAGACTGTCAAATTATAGGGGGAAAGTTGGGGGGGGCACACAGATAAGAGATCAAACGAAGGACTTGTATGCATGAATATAAGCATAACCAATGGACACTAGACACTGGAGGGTGAGAGCATGTATGGGAGTGAGGTGGGAGGGCAATGGAAAGATATGTACACATGTAATACCTTAATAAAAAAAATTTATGACAAAAATTAGAAAAAGAATTCTTTATATATTTTTTTATAACAGCCATTTATCAGATGTGCCTTTTGCAAATATTTTCTCCCATCTATGTCTTATCTTCTCGTTCTGTTGACATTGCCATTTACAGAGCAGAAGTTTCTAAATGTTAATGAAGGTGTATCAATTATTTCTTTCATGAATCATGCCTTTGGTATTATATTTTTAAAAAATCACCACATGCAAGGGCATCTGGGTTTTTGCTTATGTCATCTTCTATGAGTTGTATCATTTTTTTGTTTCACATTTAGGTCAATGATCCAGTTTTGAGTTAATTTTTGTGAAGGATATGAGGTCTGAATTCATTTTTTTGCATGTGGGCATACAGTTCTTCTAGTACCATTTGTTGAAAAAACTGTCTTTGCTTCATTGTAATTTTTTTTTTTTTGCTTCTTTGCCATGTATCATTGAGTCTACTTATGGCGTCTCTTTCTGAACTCTATTCTATTCTAGTGATCTATTTGTCATTTTTTCACCAATATCACACTTTTTATAGTAGGTCTTGAAGTCGAGTACTGTAAATTCTCCAATTTTTTTGTTTATTTTCCTTCAATATTATGTTTGCTATTCTGAGTCTTGTGCCTCTCCATATAAACTTTAGAATTAGTTTGCCATTACCCACAAAATAACTGCGCTTTTGATTGAGAATTTCATTAACTCTATAGATGAAGTTAGGAAGAACTGGTATCTTAACAATATTGAATTGTTCTATCCATGAACATGGAATATCTCTCCATTCATTTGGGGTTTTATTTTATTTCATTCATCAGAGTAGTTTTTTTGCTATAGTTCTTATCCATATATTATTACAATTATATCTAAGTATTTCATTGCGATGGGGCTCCAGTTACTTTAAGAAAAGCAATATACATTCAACTCATCCACTATTTAAGCCACTTTATATTCTGTTCCTAGAAGTAGAATGGCATGGTTAGTGACATTCTGCATGCTCTGCACCTAGAAAAAAAACTCTAAGATGCCAGTCAAGGTTATTACAATTAAGTTAATTTAAGATTTGTTTTCCTCCAATATGATAACAGGACAGAGCCGTTTAATTCTATCCTATTAAACAAGCAAGGCAATTTCTGGGATACGGGAATTACCAGAGTTCATTCAATATTCAACAAATATTAACTAATCATTTTGTTTGTGATACATTGTTAATATAATGCACCAAAAAAAGTAATGCAGGAGTGCCCAAAGCCTTTTCTCTAACTCCACTCTGCCAAAGAAAATACAGTACTATATTTTCCAGCCCAATTTCTCCTCCTCCCCATTCCATAAGTGGAAAGATTGAGCTACATAGTGAAGATTTGAGAAGTAAGATAGAAGAGGAGAGCAGCGCCAAACAAAACCTAGGAGGAGATTTGAAGTGAACTGTGGAACAAAATGCCCTATAGCATCTGGGGATTGTGAAAGAAATAGGTGGGAAAGAAAATATTTTTTAAAATATTTCAGTGGACTATTAAAATATATGTGAATCTCTTCCAGATTTTTGCAAAATACAAGTAAAGTATTTGAGCTATCCTGAAATGGCTTTTGGTTACTGAAGGGTGTTTATTTGTCAGACTCCAAGAACGAGCCACATATGTGCTTGCTGTGTAAGGATTACATAAGAAACAAATACAATGTGATTCTTATGGAAAAGAGAGAAAATGAGTTGTGGACCTTTATTATCAGAGATAAAAATTTTCCCATTTGAAGACCTTGTACCCACTTAAGCGTTCACCTCCATGAGTTCAATAATAACCTCTGCCAAATTATTTCTGTGTTGTAAACAATGTGATCAAATAAAGCTAGTATTACTTGTTTGCATTTTATTGCTGGTTTATATAAAAGACATTCATTCTATCAGCTGATTGAAATCGAAATGTTCTTCAGACCACTGTGGACACATGTGTTTTAGGAGATTAGCTCATCAATTTAAGTACCAAGCCACAAGTACACAGGCATTTCAAATAAATTATTTCTACTCAAATCCAGGGGATGAAGAGAATAAAAATAAGATGATTTGGCTTAGTTAAAATGTAAACTGTGGGCTTTACTGATTCTGTATTGAATTGTCAAATTTTATGAG
>PVJN01041518.1:0-18720 GCA_004026805.1 Lasiurus borealis
GGGGGGGGGTGAGAGAGAGAGGAGAGGCAGGACTGTGCAGGGGAGGATGGAAGAAGGGTGAGAGGCAGGACTGTGCAGGGGAGGATGGGAGAAGGGTGAAGCAGGACTGTGCAGTGGGGGATGGGAGCAGGGGTGAGAGAAGGAGGGTGGCAGGACTGTCCCCTGGCTTTCTGGTTTTGCTGAGATGAAGAAAGCTGAAGGCAATGATGGCGAGGGAAGAAGATGGACATCTTCACTGTAGGCGTATAAATGTGGAGATGCTTCTGATTCTTTCAAGTGGACACATCAGGTGAGCAGTAGAGCTGCTCAGAAGAGAGGTCAGGGCTGGAAACGGAGGAGGAGTGGGCATAGAGCTGTGGAAGGCATTCATAGCCATTAGAATAGCTGGGACTTCTTGGTGAAAGGGTTCTGGGACAGGTCCCCGAGCTACCCCGTGTTTAGGAAAAGAGAGCCACGGAGGAGAACAAGGAGAGGGGAGTGAACAGACACCCACAGAAGGGAGCATTTCATAAAGTCCTACCAGTATTTCTGACGGTTGCCGAAAGCTTCCTGTTCCCTTTAGCGCTGTGGGCCCTCCTTACCAGGACCTGCCTTCCCCGTGTCTGCCACCTGTTTGACAGAAAGACGAAGCAGCAGGAGAGAAGCTGAAACAATGCACAGCTATGTACCCCACTCCCACTGGTATCAGAGGCTAGGCCCCACCTTTGCAGGACTGAGGAGCAAGACGAATGAGTGACACCTGAGTGAGTGAACAAGTATTTTCATTCCCCTCCCTTATGGGTTAGGAAACAGACTGTGAATCTTCCAGAATATTCCTTAGTAAGATGGCAGCCAGGGAAGGGAGAGCTCCTGAAACAAATCTCACACGCACTGGCTCTTCCCAGCCTGGCTGGTGGCCTCCCTCGGGCCTGAGTCAGGCACATGGGGCTCAGGAGCCGGGGAAGCTCGTGCCTGCGCTCAGCTCTCCAGGATGTGGGTGCCCCATCTGTTCTGATACCTACCTGCAGGGAAATCAAGGGGCTCCGGCTCTGGGGCTCCGTAATTCACATTCGTGACATTTCTCACTCCCGGTAAATAACCTTGTGTGTTGACCTGTGGCTGTGTGAAATGCTAACAAAGCTGCGGGGAAATTAACATCCCCGGTGGGCCCCGCGGCGGCCCATGCAGATCCTGCACAGGTGACCCAAGGTCTGCTGGATCCTGGGGAAAAACAAAGGAAGAAAAAGGTCACAGAGGAAGCAGCCGTGCAGTGAAATGCCAAAGCACAAGGGTTTATCTAGACCAAAGAGCTACCCTTTACATAAAAGAGTTCCCAGCCAAGGGTCACTAGCTGGTCTGAGAACCAATACACCAGCAAAACGGAAAGCGGTGATTGAAAGAAGTCCTGGAACAGAATCTGGTGTGTGACGTACTTTCCTTTATGGAGCATTTGAAATTTTTCAAAATCCCTTTTCATATATATATATATACCTGATTTTTATTTCCCAGAAACCTGACAAAGCAGATATGGCAGGGATTAGGGTTTCCATTTGACAGGTGAACAGAGTGAGAAATGATCAGAGAAAGTAAGCAACTTGCCTAAGGTCACACAGCGACCCAGTCAGGTGAGTGGTCAGGACCCACGTCTCTTGAGCACAGTTTGTGAAGCTTTGTAGCTCAATAACTTTCAGAAGAATATCAGGATGAGATGATCCCATAAAGAACTTGCTTCCCAGCAGTCAGCATGTGTGTGTCCAGCAACATGAGGAGTCTGTAGAGATAGAAGCCATCAGTTCAGACTTAGCGATAGGATTCCAAAACAGGTGTCCTGTGGGAAGCTCATGTTTTCCGAAGGAGAGTGATGGCTATCGCTGGCAGGCAGGAGAAAAGGCAGCATCATTATCAATGTGTTGCTGCTAAGTGTGTTGCTTTCAATTCCTGGGAAAGGGGAGCCACAGCCAGACTGCTCAGCAGTGCACCTGCCTAGGACCCATGAGGCTGGGCAGAGTCAGTCATGCCTCGTCTGCATCAAACCGCTGCATCCTCTCTCCTTGTTCCTTTTCCAGAAACCTGCAGAAGAGTTCACCACTGAACGTGCCAAAATTCAGCCTAACTCCTGGCCCACCAGGCCACGCCTTGATGTAGGTAGGATGGGAGCGTGAGAAGGAGGTCAAGGCCCTGCTAAGCATTCCTGCTGGCACAGGAGCCTCAGGATTAGATTCTAAAATCCTAGGTTACAAGTTTGAGGGCAAAGAGTGAGTTTGAGGGTCACATCTCTGTGCATTCCAACGCACCTAACATAGTCATGCCGATAACACTCGGCTACAACTTGATAAATTTAATTACCGTCAATGGATAGAAGAGGGACCACGTGGAGAATGACACAGCTTCTCCTACAAATCCACACAAAAAAGACAGACAGCTCATGGACAAACAGGAAATATACTGAATAGGCACTTCCCAAAAAAGAATCTCTAAATGACCCATCAGCAAATGAACAGGTACTCAACCTGGGCAGTCTCAGGAAAAAAGCTCATGAAAACCACCTGAGATGCCAGCACACCTTGGTGAGAATGGCTAAACGGAAGGAGACTGCCCGCACCAGAAAATGTGGAGCCCCTAGACGGCTCACACTCTATTAACTGGTTCACTGCACTCACATTGGAAAACCATTTGACCTTACCTATGGAAGATGAATGTAGCCAATGCCATGGCCCAGCAATGCTACCCCGAGGTGGATACCCACCATACACACATAGGCGTTCACCGAGAGACATGGACTAGAATGCTCACAAAAGCATTTTACAATAGCCCCAAACTAGACATTGCCCCAATGCCCATCAGCAATAGACTAGATAAAGTCACACAAGTGAATATTATACAGCAACGACAATTAGCCAACAGCAATGACGTGGTTGAATCGTATCAGTATAATGGTGAATAGAGGAAGCTGGACACAAAAGAATACGCCCTTACATTAAGTTCAAAATGGACAAAACGACTCTAGGCTGTTAGAAGTCAGCAGGGTCACCTTGCTGCAAGGGTAGTGACCACCGGGAGGCCCCGGAGCAGCCTGGGCCACGTTCTGTTTCTTCGTCTGGTGCCGCCACATGGGTGTGTTCAGTTTATGGAATTCTCTGCACACTTATGATTTATGCATGTTTCTGAGTGCATGTTATACTCGCATAAAAATGTTTCGGAGCCAAAAAAGGAAGCACATCTCACCAGCATTCCTAATTCTGCTGCTCCTGCTGCTGCTGTCACCAAGCCTGTGCAGCCTGGGAAGTAGAGAGGGAAGAAACATTTTCTTTCCCTCCCTCCCCTCCCATTGCACATCCTTTCTCAGTAGATTTTCTCTTTTCCCTTCTCCTTTATTTACTCTTCAACTTAGATCTTAGCTCTTTTGCAAGGCCTGATCCGAGGGAAACTTTGAAAGTGACATAGTGGCAGGAGCCTGAGGCCATAGAGAAAGCCCGGGTCACACTTTTTGGTGGCGGATTAAGTCACAGGCGTGAGGGGCAGGATTAAATCCTGCAGGCCTGCAGGGGACCATGAGGACACTTCACACTGCCAGCATCAGGCAGGTCGGATTTACTGTGTAGACAGCTGTCTGGAGCAGCAGCTATGTGGAGGATGAAGAGGGACAAAAGCAGAGCCAAAGAGGTGGTTTTGGAACCTATTCTAATGGTTCAAGCAAGATGTGACACATGCCTTGAAAATGAGGCTTTCTTGTTGCCTCCTATTCTCTCTACCTTATCCATATGCAAATGAAGATATAGTGGCAGATGCAACTGCCAGGAAAGGATGGGGTGGCAGAGGGAGGCAAGCAGCTGGGGTCAGACAGGAAGAGGATGCCACCAGGGGGAGAAGGATGCAGGTATCAGTCACTGACGGCAGCCCGGATGTAACCTAGCCAGGATACCAGCAGGTGCCTGGTTAAGAGCATCAAGGCACTGAGTTTCCCCCTGTGATGACTAACACTGGCTTTGATAATTAAATATCATGTTTTGTTTTTCCGGAGAAGTTTGGTCTTTATTCTTTAAGCACACATTGATCTATGCCCTTTTTTTCTGGGCAAAGACTCCTACAGTTCCACTGCTATGGCTGAAACAACTCTTCGTGCTCTGAGTCTCAGTAGCCTGCTTGTAGGAAGGCCCTATGTTTGTCTCCTGCGGCTACACGACAGGGAAATAGAAGGCACAGAGAAGACTGTCACCCTCCCAGGTCGGGAGCCACCAGGAATGGGAGGGGCACAGATGTCAAAACACACTCCATTGTCTTTAGAGGTCCACGTGTGGATAACAAGGGTCAGTAAATCCCATCAAGGTCAAACCCAGACCTTGAAATGGTGGCAGACTCAAACGGCCTTTATTCACAACTGTTGCCAACCAGGAGAGGAGCGGGGGCAGGAGCATGCTTTCTGAGGTCTTGAGATCCCAGGTTTCCAGGTTTGGAAAACTGTGAGAAAAGGGAAAGGAGGCCAGGCCTGAGTGGGGGTCCCTGGGCCGGTTCTGGAGGGGTGCTACTAATCTCTCTGCTTCTTCCTGGCAGAGGAGGCCTGCAGACTGAGAGGCCATCTCCATATAGAAGCTGGTGAGATTGCCAGAGGGCCCGCCCACCCTGGGATGGGGACAGCATCTCAATCAGATATTGCTCTCTGTACTTGAAAGATCCGCCTTCCTGCAGGTTCTGGCTTTGGTGTGGATTGGCACAAGGCAAGTTTAATAAGGATGACAGGGAGGTCCTGCTGCCTCTGGGAAACACAGTCACCTGCAGTGAGTGAGGACATCATCCCTATCCGGCCATCCCGGTGATGCTGCCCTGGGGAGCAATGGCGGTCCTAGGGAGTCCCACCGCTGTCCGAGTTACATGACACACGCCAGTCAAAAACCTTCGGTGGCTTCTTCCTGTTGAGAACAGCTCCCACTGTGTGCCAGGCTCTAAAATAAGCTCCCAGCCCTGACCGGTGTGGCTCAGTGGACAGAGCATTGGCCTGCAGACTGAAAGGTCCCAGGTTCGATTCCGGTTAAGGGCATGTACCTTGGTTGCAGGCACATCCCCAGTAGGGGGCGTGCAAGAGGCAGCTGATCCATGTCTCTCTCTCATCGATGTTTCCGACTTTCTATCCCTCTCCTTCCTCTCTGTAAAAAATCAATGAAATATATATTTGTAAAATAAGCTCCCAGGTACTCACATGATCCTCTTTCGGTTTTGCTTTCACAACATGAGTGGAGCTGACGCGGCCAAAACCCTGCTCTCCCCCGATGGGATAAGCACTTTGATGGAGGCATCACCCAGTAGAGAGAAATACAGTGGAGGCTGTTTGTTCTGCCAGACAGGGTAGCAGGAAAACCTCTCGGGAGCTTGTTATTTATGGAATTAATAAATTGACTAATTTTAAATTAACAGGTAACCTTTGAGTTGCGTCTTAAAATGTAAGTAGGATTTCTCCAGATGGAGAAGGGAACGGCACCTGAAGCTGGAGAAAATGCCGTACGCAAAGTGACACAGTTACCGAGGAAGGCAGTGCTGGCCAAAGTGGATGCCCATGTGCTTGGGAGCCCACTGCTGTGGGTCAAGGCTCAAAGCCACAGAAGTTTGGTGCATCTCCCAAGGATGTTCATTTTGCTTAAAAATTGGGGGATAATAAGCTAGATAAGAGGAAATTAAAGGCATTCTTAAACATTACACCCAGCCAGCATGGCTCCATTGGCTGAGCTTTGGACCTATGGACCAGGAGGTCACGGTTAGATTTCTGGTCAGGGCACATGCCTAGATTCCTGGTTTGATCCCCAGTGTAAGGCATGCAGGAGGCAACCAATCAAAGATTCTTTCTCATCATTGATGTTTCTATCTTTTCTTCTCCCTCTCTGAAATCAACAAAAATATATTTTAAAAATAAAATTAAAGTAAGCACGAATATTATACAATAGAAGGCAAAATGGGCTCAAATTCAGGGGTGGCAGGCAAAAGCAAGTTCCCAGTTGTTTGTCTGGAAAAAGACATGCAGGCCATGATTGTTACAACAGCTTTTTTAACTCAGGAGATTGACACAATGACACAGGGCACTTATGTACTAGTGCAGCTCGTGAGTGCTTACATTGCCAGCCATCATCACACGATAATAACAATATGAAATAGTAACAATAAGAATAAGAAAACAAATGATCCATATAAACAATACAATACTTAACAAGTACGTGATATAAGAATAAACTGTTTCATGTACTCAGGACTGTAAACCTACATTTGCCCACCCCAGTATTAACCCTCCCAGAATGATTGTGTGTATGGGGTGCTGTCTTCTGCCACCGACAGGGATCAAGGGGTCTTGCTGTGTCTCGTCCATCATTCGGGGCACTTGGGGGGAGGGAGGAGAAATCTGACACACACAAGGGGGATCAGGAGTGATGTGAGGCCAAGTGGGAGCCGACAAGAGCGACAGCAAGGGCACATTCTGAGGAGCTCCGCACATCACGGGCGTGAGCCTGGCTGTACCTGCAGGTGGCAGGGAACCTTGGCAACCTGCCCAGACGAGGTGGCTGTGCTGCTGAAACTGCACCGCGACCCACACTCCATAGCCTTGCTGTCTCTGGGCAGCACACCTAACGCACAGTAACCACCCGTGACTCCCCTGCTCCAAACTGCCAGTGGCTCCGCGTGGCTGCTGAGTCAAGTCCAAACTAGATATGATCTCCCGCTACAATGTGGAGAATGGACTACACAGCAAAATGCTGGCAGTGGGGAGATGCGTGAGGGGCCTGGTGGGTGTCAGAGGCGCACAGAGGGAGCACAGTAGGGGGAGAAGCGGAGAGTGTGGCAGGTCCTCCTCCTCCTCTCACTCCACTCGCACATTTGCTTTATCTTTCCTATGAAGACATGTTTTGTTCATCCCATTCCTTCCACCTGGCATGTCCTCCCCTGGCCCCACCCCCTGCTGTTGGCAGGGCACCTGTCCTTTAGGATCCAGCTCAGGTAACACTGGAGGTCTTACACCCGCATGCACTTCGCCTCATCTCTAAGCTCTTCCTGCAAAGTGAGCAGGAGTACCTCATTTTGCAGAAAAGGGAACTGAACAGCACAGTGGAGCCCAGTCTCTAAGCTGAGTGCACACTGATCGGTCTCAGGGCCACGGTCTGCCCAGTGCTCCCAAAGGAAGTTACACCTGAGGCCCTTCATCTGGGCTTTTCCCTCCTACCACCTCCCCTCAGCCAATCCCCAAGTCCTGTGTCTCCACCACCCCACCCCTGCCATCCGTGGTTAGGGCTTCTGTCATTCCCAGCCTCCTGCCCCAGCGTCATTGCCCTGAAATCCATTCTCTGCATTGCAACCTAGGGGCTGATTACAAAATGCAGAGCTGGTCCGATCTTGTTCCTGCACAAAATCTTTCATTGCTCGCCTCTTATTCAACCACAAATACATACTGAGCAACTACCCTCTGCTCATGGCCCATTTAGCTAGGGGTGAGGGGAGGGAGAGAGGGAGAGATACAGTAATCAACAAAGCAAAGCCTGCTCTCCTAAAACCCAAATTCCTCAAGCACCAGCTACTTGAAAGGCCCCCCAGCCTCTGGGCCCGCCTTGCTTTCCAGCCTGCTTGTGGCCACCCCCCCTGGCATTTCCCGCTCCAGTCATGCTGAACCTCCTGTGGTCTCCCAGACATTACCGGCTCTCTATCCCCTCTGGGCCTCTGCATATGCCCTCCCCGCTGCATGGAGCATCCTCTCCCTACTCATCATGCTGTCGTGTGGCTGCTACCTCACATGCTTCCTCCCTGTCTCAGCTTCAAGGTCACCTCCTCCAGAGAGCTTTCCTTAACCTCCTAAGGTTGTAGGTGCCCCTGCCAGGTGTGTCTATGGAATCTTGTGTTTTCCTGACACTCCTTGAAGGCAGAGACCATGTTTCATTTATTTTCTGTATTTCTGTATACCCAAAGCATGCACAGTGTCGGAGCCCTCTGTACGGCTTGTTGGTTGCATGAATAGTAGAAGCAGCCAGTTCACACTGGGACATCACGTGCAGAGAGACATCCCCCAGTATATAAACACCCTGAGGCCGCATCTCTTGGGCACCTGAAGATTCTGAGGGTCCAGTGGGGATCAGAGCAGAGGGGCGGTGAAAATGGATGCTGGGCTGCCATCCTGCCTCCCTCCCCAGTCTCATCCCCTCCCCTGCCCCTGCCTCCAAACTGCAGTGTGCATCCAAATTCAGCAGAGTCAAGCCCTGAGCACCACCAATTCATTTCAGCATCTGGATGATGGAAATGGAATTTTCTTTTGTTGCCAGATCATTAGGACTCTTTCTATCAGCTTATAGAGTTGTCACAGGGATTTGTGTTACTGGGGACATTTGGGGGGAAGGGGGGTCTCTGTGCCTTGATGTGTGTTCTGGGAGAGGTGAGGGAGTGAGGGAGGAAGGTGCAGCACTAAGTCTGTTCAGGAAGCAAGTGTCCTTCAGCTTTTCCATCCCGGTAAGCAATTTTCAGGTCTGCTGGGTGTGGGCACCTACCGACAAGGCTATTTTAAAGCACATAAGCTCTGAAAATAGACCGAGGAGGGCTGTGGTGCGGAAGTCTGGTTTGGCAGGGATTGCTCCTCGTGATTAGCATTGTCACTGTGGGCTCTGCAGCCGGGAGGGAGCTGGAAAGAGACAAGGTTGGAGAGGAAAAAGCCTTACCCTCGGGCCTCGTCCCTCCTCCCTGAAGTATACTCAGTTACACACCCAGGGACTTCTGCTTCTTTGTGGAGCCTGCAGGATGGGGTAGCAGGCAGAGAAGCAGTCGGAAGCACCTGATTTCAATATAAGCTAGCACCCAACTCACCCCCAGCCCCTCCCCATTCCAGGGCCCTACCAGCACCTATAAGCCAGGTGGCCTCTCCCTGACCCAGGCAGCCAACATCCGGAGCTCCTGGCCTCTGCCTCATTGTCAGCCTACACCCTGCGCCATTCTGCCCCACCTGCCTTGTATTCTAGCTCCTAATCACCCTGGAACTGACCTCTGACCTCTGACTTCCTGCTCTGTATCTGGCTCTGCTCCTGTTCATTGTTGTCTAACCCTGGATTGTGCTCATCCGGTCCTGGCCTTTTTTTCCCTTATTGAAATCTAGAGCCCAGTGCCCTAGAGGGTCCCTGCTGCCAGCTGGGGCCTCCCTCCCTTCCCCCAGCCAGCCCCACCCCCTGGTCAAACTCCCTGATGAACTCCTGGTCGAAGGCACAATTTGCATACTACACTTTTATTATACAGGATAGTTTGCATTTGTGTCCCAGACCACATGCTCTGGAATCCAGGAGTGCACCTGAGGCACCTGGAGGAGCAGGCGTCTGGACAGACTCCCTGGCTCTGAGGTTTACTTGCTATGAGCTAAATCACCATGGTGAGTTTCAGAGTCTCCCCAGCCTTGGCTTCTTCATATAAAATGGGGACCATAATAGCACTCATGAGAGTGCTGAGATGATTCACTGAGCTGATTTACATGTAAGTACTTAGCATAGCATCTGACCACAGTAAGCACCCAGTGAATGTTAAATAAGAAATTCAGGCTCACCGTGGCGGGGGAGAAAAAAATAATCTAATGTACTTCATGATATGAAAGAAACATTAGTTTATTCATTCATGCAAATTTATCAAGCCCTTGCCACATACCAGTCAGTGCACCAGTTCTAAGGATCCCATGACAAAGGACACGCCCTGCCCTCAAGCTTCTGACTCTTTACAAGGCGAAATGGACGTCAGGCAAGCCAACTACAATGTGGAGGTTCAGCACTGTGACTGGGATAAGCCAGGGACCCCTAACACAGCCTGGAGTTCTCAACCCGACCATATGCTTTGGCACCTGCTGAGCCCCAGAACTTTGGCCCAACCCTGGAGAACAGCCCTCAGTGGCTGGAAAGGAGTTTCTCACAAGCCCAGCTAGGAAGATCAGAGTTGGATTGAAATACATTCTTTAAAGAATACACAAACAAGGTATTTCTTGCATACTAGCTTGTACACTAAGAATTACTTCTACCACATTAAGCTCAGCTCCTGGAAGCTATGTGTTCCAGAGGCAGAACTTGGAAGATCCCCAAAGGCAGGAGGTGGGTCTAGTGTCCTGAGGATAAACAGTGGCTCCTTTGCCTCCCATATCCCAGTAATCCACACATCTTATTCCACTCAGCCCAGATTTTGATGGCTATTGGGTGGTGGTAAAGACAAGGTGATGCTACTCACTCCCTTTTGACGTCACCCCAAGGACAAAATTTACATGGCCCCAGATTACTTGTTCTGTGTTTTATTATCTCAACTAGAGGCCCAGTGCAAAAATTTGCTCAGTCTGCACCCTCTTCAATCTGGGACCCCTCGAGGGATGTCCAACTGCCGTTTAGGCCTGATCCTGATGGCTCCACTCCAGGGATTGGGCCTTCATGGACAGTTGGACATCCCTCACACAATCCAGAACTGCTGGCTCCCAACTGTTCACCTGCTTGCCTTCCTCATTGCTCCTAACTGATTCTGCCTGCCAGCCTGATCACCCATCTAACCATTCTTCTGCCAGGCTGAGTGATGCCTAACTACTCCCCTGCCAGCCTGATTGCCCCTAACTGCCCTCCCCTGCAGGCCTGGTCCCTTCCAACTTCCCTCCTCTGTTGGCCTGGTTCCTCCCATCTGCCCTCCCCTATTGACCTAATTGTCCACAATTGCCCTCCCTTGCAGGCTTGGTCCCTCCCAACTGCCCTCTCCTGCTGGTCATCTTGTGGTGCCACCTTGAGTCCACATAGGGCAGTCATCTTGTGTGTTAGAGTGATGGTCAATTTGCATATTATTCTTTTATTTGATAGGATAGAGGCCTGGTGCATGGGTGGAGACCAGCTGAAGGGTTTCCCAGATCAGGATGGTGGTTCCCTTGGGGCGTGGGGCAGCTTAGGCGAGGGGACTGTGGTGGTTTGCAGGTTAGCTACACCCCCTGGTGACCCAAGTGGAGGCCCTGGTATGTGGGATTTATTTATCTTCTACAATTGAAACTTTGTAGCCTGGAGCAGAGCCAAGCCTTCCTCTCACTCTGTAGTGGCAGCCATTTCTATTGGAATTTATTTATCTTCTACAATTGTATCCTTAAGCAGAGGCCTGGACTGGCCAGGGTGTGTGGAAAGCTTGGCTTCCTCCATCACGGGGGCAACCCAAGGCTCCCTCCTGCTCTCTCTATAGCCATAGGCATCTTGGTTGGGTTAATTTGCATACTCGCTCCTGATTGGCTTGTGGGTGTGGCTTGTGGGTGTAGCAGAGGTATGGTTAATTTGCATATTACTCTTTTATTAGATAGAATGTTCAGAAATGTGCTTTGTCCCACCAAAATCACTATTACTTGAATTGAAATCCATTTCCTCTCATTGGGGCTTTCTTTGAAGGGCTAGAACAATGGTTTATCATCCTAAATCCAGGGTGTGGAACATCTGGCCTGCAGCTCTGTATAAGGCCCTTGAAATCATTTGTTCTGGCCCTGTTAGGGCATTCGGGGTGAGTTAATTAAATGGTTAACCAAATATAGCAGGCTAATTTTTAAGTTGATAATTTTGTACGGCCCTCGAATGATGTTATAAATATCCAAATGGCCCTTGGCAGAATGAAAGGTTTCCACCCCTGCCCAAATTGGGAGAAAATGTTTTCTAAGCTATAAAGATGCATAAAAATATAAAGTGGTTTTATTTTTATCATATATAAAACCATTTAGCTGGTGAAGTGAAAACTAAACTTTATTGAATAACCAATCTGTGCATGAACAATGCTAAGCATATTACATACTTTATTTACCTATCACCTACCATAGCTCTGCCAAGTAAGCTTTATTTTACTCATTTTACAGATAGGGTAGCAATGCACAAAGAGGACAAATAACTTGCTTGTCGTCACACAGCTACTTTGTGGCAGAGCTAGGACTAGAGCCCAAATCTGTGTGACTCTTCATTCTCCTATAATCCTAGAATATTGTACTGAAGTCATCCATAGCCTTTTCTTCTTTAAGTTAAACAACTCCAGCTCATTTAACTTTTTAAAATTTTTACTCAGAATATCTGGCAGTTTTTGTAGAAGGAAAGAATTATTATTGGTGGCTATAAATAGGTGGAGTTATCTTAGGGCAGTGATCGGCAAACTCATTAGTCAACAGAGCCAAATATCAACAGTACAATGATTGAAATTTCTTTTGAGAGCCAAATTTTTTAAACTTAAACTTTTTCTAATGCCACTTCTTCAAAATAGACTTGCCTAGGCCATGGTATTTTGTGGAAGAGCCACACTCAGGGGCCAAAGAGCCGCATGTGGCTTGCGAGCCGCAGTTTGCCGACCACTGTCTTAGGGGCTTTATATGTAATAGCCTCTGAGAGTTTATACAAATTTTAAGATCTCATTACTGCTGAGTTCTTACAATAATTGTGGCTAATTTAAGTCAGTAGGGTTACACGAGAGGCACTTAAAACAAGAGTGAGGACACATAGTGTTAATATAAATTTATTGTGTCATGATGAAGAGTAGTTAAGTATCTTTTGAAAGATTTTAAATAATCTATACTAATAAAAGGGTAATATGCTAATTAGGGTGGGCATCTTCTAACGTCCATCCAGACATCAATCCATACAAAGCCACAGCAACTGCAAGGATCGGGGCTCAGGCAGCCATGTGCTCAGGTAGCTGTAAGCCCCAGCAGGAGCCATGGCAGCTGGAATCTAATATTTCTGGGCAGATTGCACAGAAGGATATTTTAAACCAAGTCAAGTAAAAACCTCCTGATCATCTGGGTCACCTTCCACAGAGGGAAGCCATACTGTGGCTTAGGCCTGCTCCCCATTATTAGGACATTCCCTGAGGGCTCCTAAACTGTAAGAGGGGGCAATCTGGGATCCCTTGGGGGATGTCAGAGAGCTAGTTTCAGCCCAATTCCTGCAGGCCAGGCCAAGGGACCCCACCTGCTGGAGGAACCCTGCTCACTCCACAGATGCCCTTCAAGCCACAGCACTCCCCCAGGCATGGCTGGCTGGGGAGGGACTGAGGGAGGTTGGCTCCATGGACCCTCTTGCCCAGTCCTGCCCCACCAGCTATCTTCTAATTAATTTCCTTTCAATGTGTACAAATCTGTGCATCAGGGCACTAATATTAACATAGAATTCCATGAGGAAAGAAGAGATGGTACAGTTTGGGGAAAATGTTTATCCATCCATCATTCTGTTCATTTATGCAAACATTAGATTATTTCTATGTTGGAAATTGGTGTTAGGCACTTTGGAAGACACAAATGTGTGTGTGGGGAGATAGAGTGGGAGGGTAATGGTTGGAGAAGGTGAATTATTGCATAATACATTTTTGTACATGGTTAATTTTGCCTCCTGACCTTTTGTGTTGTTGTTAAGCCTCACTGGAGAAAATTATTTCCATTAGTTTTTAGAGAGATTGGAAGGGAGGGAGAGGGAGAAGGAGTGAGAAGAAAACATTGACGTGAGAGAGACACAATAATTGGTTGCCTCCCACACTTGCCCAACTGGGGCTGGAGATTGAACCTTCAATGGAAGTATGTGCCCTTGACCAGGAATCAAACCTGAGACTCTTGAGGAGAAACCAAGGTGGAGGCATAGGTAAACATCTAAAATGCTGCCTCACACAACTATTTCAAAACTACAACTAAAAGACAAAACAGACATCATCCAGAGCCATAGGAAGGCTGGATGAGTGGAAATTCTACAACTAGAAAGAAGGAGAGAAGCACACTGAGACTCATAGGAGCTGTGGAAGGCAGAGGTACAGAGGTGCGTGCATGGAGAAGGCTGACAACTAAGTACGCGTCTGGCTTTCTCAATCAGGAGGGAGACAAAAGTTCCCGATTGCTCTGAATTCCAGTTCTGGGCGAGACTCTGGGGACCCAGACTCATATGGGGAGAAACTGGACTGTCTTATAGCAGGCAAAACTCAAGGGTGGCTTTCTCTTAGAGGTGCTTGCAGTGATTACCATGGGACACTGAGACCCTGGGACCTTTTAGGGCAGTGCTGATGGGAAGTCATTGCTGTTTGCTTCGCCCTGAGATTTTGCTCCATGAAGCCATTCCTATTTGCTCCTCACTGGGACTCCATCCCATCCAAACTGAGCACAGAGGCTTTTGCATATGAATGGCCTGGTCCTTTGAATTCTAAACTTACCTAACAAAATGCAGCTTAGTCAGTGAGACCCAAAACATCCATAAGAAGGCCCAAGGCCCTCCAGCAGCTTGCATTGTTTCACAGCTGGGCCTCATCTGGACACCTTCAAAACCCAAACAAAGAAGAGGAATTTTCAGATCTCTGTAGCTCCTGCTGAGAGGCCTCAGGCAGAGGCTAAATTAGCACCTCCTTGGAGATCCAAGAGTCAGTGTACCCACAGATTAGAGTAGAACCATTCAAATTACAACTCCTCAGATCCTTAAGGGTCACACTCATTTGGGCAGACTCAGTGAGCTCCAAAGCCCCACTGAAGCAAGTCTTACCTCATCAGGGTGTCTTTAGTATAGAAGTTCTCCCATCGTAGACACAGCTGATCCTCACAGCCAATTGGTCTGGAGGTCATTCCTCCCAGTGAAACCAACAACAACCAAGGCTTAACTACAACAAGACTGTGCACACAGCCCACAAAGGGGTGCACCAAGAGTGTCCACCTCAGGTAACTGGAGAGGCTGAGCCACTAGGCTCTATAGGACACTGAGCACACAAAGCCACTCTACCAACTCAGGGAAGCAGCCAAAATGTGGAGACAAAGAAATAGGTCACAAATGAAAGAAATGGAGGAAAGCAAATGATTGGATATAGAGTTCAAAACCATGGTTATAACATTTTTCAAGAATTTTCTAGAAAAGGCTGATAAATTTAGTGAGACCCTCGAGGATATGAAAAAGGACCAACTAGAAATTAAGTGTACACTGACTGAAATAAAAAATAATATACAGAGATCCAACAGCAGAATATAAGATCATAAAAATCAAGTCAAATATTTGAAATACAAAGAAGCAAAAAACACCCAACCTGAAAAGCAAAAAGAAAAGAGAATAAAAAAAATATGAATAAAGTGTAAGGAGCTTCTGGGACAACTTCAAGGATACCAACATCTGAATTATGGGGTTCCAGAAGAAGAGAGAGAGCAAGATACTAAGAACCTATTTGAAGAAATAGTGACTGAAAACTTCCCCCACTTGGTGAAAGAAATAGACTTACAAGTCAAGAAGTGCAGAGAATCCCAAACAAAAGGAATCCAAAGAGGATCACACCAAGATACGTCATAATTAAAATGCCAAGAGCAAAAGACAAAGAGAGAATATTAAAAGCAGCAAGAGAAAAACAGTTAGTTACCTACAAGGAAGCACCCATATGATTGTCATCTGATTTCTCAACAGAAACTATGCAGGCCAGATGGGGGTGGCAAGAAATATTCAAAGTGATGAATAGCCAGAACCTACAACCAAGCTCACTCTACCCAACAAAGCTATTATTCAGAATTTAAGGGCAGATAAAGAGCTTCACAGATAAGAAAAAGCTAAAGGAATTCATCACCGCCAAACTAGTATTGTATGAAATGCTGAAAAATATTCTTTAAGAAGAAGAAGAAGAAGAAGAAAAAGGTAAAATTAAAATTATGAACAACAAATACATATCTATCAACAAGTGAATTTAAAAATCAAGTGAATAAAAAATCTGATGAATAGAATAAATTGGCTAATATAATAGAATCAGGGGCATAGAAAGGGAGTGGACTGACAATTCTCAGGGAGAAAGGGGTGTGGGGATGTAGGAAAAAAAATGGACAAAAATCACATACCTGGCCAAAACCAGTTTGGCTCAGTGGATTGAGTGTTGGCCTGCATACTGAAAGGTCCCGGGTTCGATTCTGATCAAGGGCACATGCCTTGGTTATGGGCACATCTCCAGTGGAGGGCATGCAGGAAGCAGCTGATCGATGTCTCTCTCTCTCATCGATGTTTCTAACTTTCTATCCCTCTCCCTTCCTCTCTGTAAAAAATCAATAAAATATATTTTTAAAAAAATCATGTACCTATGGATGAGGACAGTGGGGGAGGTAAGGGCAGAGGGTGGGGTAGGAACTGGGTGGAGGGGAACTCTGGTGGGGGGGAGAAGGGGGACAATTGTAATAATCTAAACAATAAAGATTTATTATAAAACAAAACAAAACCTGAGACCTTCAGTGTGTGGGCTGGTGCCCTATCCACTGAGCCACACAAGCCAGTGTTGCCTCCTCATCTTAATCCTGTGCTTTTTATTTGTCTAATCATTAGAAAAACTAATTCTAATAAGGGAGCATCCTATGACATATCTGACTATTACTCCCCCAAAGTGTCGAGGTCATCTGAAAGAAAGAAAATCAGAGAAACTGTCACAGCCAGAAGAGCCTAGGAGACAAGGCAACCAAAGGTAATGTGGTTTCCTGCATAGATACGGGAACTTTTTGACATTGTTAACAAGTTAAGAAAACAAGGAAACCTGAATAAAGTATGTACTTAAATTAATAATTATATATTTTTAAATCCAGTTCCAGTAAAATAATATTCTCCTTTCTCGTTATGGATGGGGTACCGAGGGCTGAGATAAAGAGATATACCGAGGTCACAGCAGGGTAGCAAATGTGCAGGAGCCAGAAGAGCAGACTCAGCCCTGCTTGGCCTCCAGCTGTTATTTCAGCCTGAGATCCATCATCTCTCAACGGAGCATGGCATGAACCCTCAGGCCAGTGAGAATCAAGGGTCCTTGAGCAGACCAGGGTCTCCCTCCCGGATGCAAGCCCATCTCAGACCAATTGTTTTAAGCCATTTCTTAAGGCCAGCCCTTGGTCTCTCATTCACCACCTTTTAATGGCCATAGGTTTCATTACAGGGGAGACGTGCCTTTATTGGATGCAGCCTCTCTGCAGCACATTTCCCTCTGTTTGGCAAATTAAAAGCATTTGGATGAAACTCTTCCGTGGTCCCAATCAATAGCTCAAGCCGTAATTATTCAGCAGGCTTGGAGTTTTCTCTGCTGACAGCTGTCGCAGTGTGTTGATCTGTAATTGTTTCATAAGCTCATGTGGCATATCTCTTCATGATTGGGGTCTGCAGCAGATTCATCTACAGCATCTTTGGAAAAGAGGGGAATGGAGTTTTTCTCTCCTGAATTCTCTCAGGCCTCCGCGTGTCTCCAGGTAGATGTTAACCACAGTTAGGTGAGGCTGTTTATTTTCTTACTGTTATCCATCTGAGGCAGAACCGAGAAACACCTTTGAGAGACTCCAAAAACACCCATTTTACAGGATAATCATGCCATGTCAGGCTTTAGATTGTGAATACTGGTTATGTATCCGAGGAGCAGTAAACAATCAAATCTCCTTAGCTGCTATTTCTCTAATTTCAGAGTCAACTGACGGTTTGAATGGGAGGTGGATTATTTCTCATGAAGATCTTTGCCTAAAGCAGTAGATGGCAAATCACGACTCGGGAGCCACATGCGGCTCTTTGGCCACTTGAGTGTGGCTCTTTCACAAAATACCACTGCCTGGGCGACTCTATTTTGAAGAAGTGGCATTAGAAGGAGTTTAAGTTTAAAAAATTTGGCTCTCAAAAGATATGTCAATCCTTGTACTGTTGATATTTGGCTCTGTTGACTAATGAGTTTGTCGACCACTGTTCTAGGGCATCTTACGAGGGATGGCATGAATGACTGGTCATTGGATTCAAAGCTGAGAAGCATCCAAAGTCATGGGTGCTCTTCTGTAGGAGAATATGGCCTGGAGACGAGGCAGGACCCGATGCTCACTTAGCGACTGGGGTTCACCTCAGTCATGAACACCTTCATCTTGTTATCATTAAATGCCCACATGCTCATAGTCCTCTAAAAAGCAAGCTGCCCAGAAGCCTAAACTGATCAGACCAAAGGGTTGCATCACTGGGTGCTAATCTGAGCCCCTCGCTAAGTGCTGCACATTCACTTCACCACGCCCTTGGAAGAGTCACATCAGTGCCCTTGGCCTCATTCTTTTGTTTCTGCAAGAATGGAACCACCTTGGTTAGGGCTTAAGTACTGTACAACTCATTTTATACCAAATTCTAGAAGCTGTCTAGCATCTGTGCAGGAAGACCTGCCCCCAAGTCTGTGCTGTTTTTTTCTTTTTTTAAAATATATTTTTATTTATTTCAGAGAATAAGGGAGAGGGACAGAGAGATAGAAACATCAATGATGAGAGAGAATAATTGATCGCCTGCCTTCTGCATGCCCTGCAGCTCCCAACCCAGGCATGTGCGCTGACTGGGAATCGAACCATGATTCATATAGGTCGATGCTCAACCACTGAGCAACATCAGCTGGGTCACCATGTTGTTTTCATATTCTCATGTTCAACCTCCATCCACCACTACTGGTAAATCGCATTTTTTAAAATTCAATGTGAACATCATTGCATATATTCTATGAGTCACTCTCTCCACATGTCGCAGGAAAAATTAATGCAAACCAGTCAAAACGTCTCTGGAAACAGAGTGGATTGGGAATAACTGTCTCTTTAAATAAAAGAAAACAGGAAAACGGATGGTTCCAAATCGGAGCATGAGCCATGCTTTATCTTGGAAGAATTATTGGAAAGAAAGGGACATATATTTCTGTTGACACTGTATATTAAGTGAACTTTCTAAACCCTATTTGTCAGTATTAAGTAAATATGCCCAGAGTTTCCTAGCATGTCCTGTATTTCTTGTGGTTTTAAATCAA